>JAMZAV010002361.1:0-98788 GCA_024449915.1 Sweltsa coloradensis | reverse complement strand
AAAATAATTTTAAAATTTAGCGAAAAAAAAAAAGGACATTAAGGAAATTTTTAAAATGAAAAATTAATTTTTTCCAAATCCCACTAAGTATGGAAAAAATAAACAATTAGGGTTGGGGAGAAAAAACATGAGAAATGAGATTAATTGGATCGAAACCTTGAGCTAATATTATTGGATAATTTTAATAATTAAATGTATAGAATACCCCTAGTACCAATCCGACTTTAAGGGATGAAAGGACAGTTAGAGGTAAATATTGGTTTTTCAACGGATAGTAATTCTATAGTTTAGTACCAATCCAATTTAGGCATAAAGGGATTAGATAAAAATACATTTAGGGTTTTTTGTGGGTAGTAGAAAAAAATGAGAAATGAGATTAATTGGATCGAAACATGCTTGAGCATAATATTATTGGATAATTTAATAATTACAATGTATAGAATACGACCTAGTACCAATCCCGACTTTAAGGATGAAAGAGGACATTAGAGGTGAAATATCGTTTGCCTCTCAACGGAATAGTAATTCTTATATTTTATCTACCACCATGCCAAATTTCATGCTAATAAGTGTTGATCAAAAAAATCAGTATAAGGGTTAGGGGTAGAAAAAAACATGAGAAATCAGATTGATTGGATCGAAACATGCTTGAGCATAATATTTTTGGATAATTTTAATAATTACAATGTATAGAATACGTCCTAGTACCAATCCCAATTTTAAGGGATGATAGAGGGCACTAGGGGTGAAATATCGTTTGACTCCCAACGGAATAGTTATTCTTATATTTTTATCTGTCAAATGTCATGTTGGTAGCTTACTAAAACTGTGTTTGTCACTAAAAGTATAATTATTAGGGTTGGGGGTGAAAAAATTGTTTGTTTTGTATGAATGATTTGTTGACTGAACTATAACACATCGTCACATAATTTTAATCAGCAATTGAAATATTCAAAATGTATTAAATACTCCCTTACGTTTTTCCCAAAGTTAAGGGTGGTAGAGAACAATAGGGGTGAAATTTCGCTTGCCTGCCGGCGGATTATTATTTTTCAGGTTATTATGTACCATCATGCCAAATTTCATGCTGATAACTTACTAGGTGCCTCACTGGTAAATGCTGGAAATCAAGGTAAAAATAATATAAACTATTAGGGATGGGGGTTGAAAAAATGTGGTTTAGGAAATGAGAATAGGCCGATTGGGTTTAAAACACATTTTAACATAAGTTTAATAACTAATTTGAAAAAAAAAAAAAAAAATTGGGTTAGATCTATGAATTATTCTAATTTTAGGGGATGTTTTAGGGGGTGTTGGGGGGGGGAGATATCGCTTGCCTGCCGGCGGATTTTTAATTCTGATATTTTTATCTACCCCTATGCAAAATTTTGCGCTAGTATCCGGATTTCAATATTCTAGTATTTTCCCTCTTTACAGCTCTCACTATAAGCTTTTTATACAGTATTACGGACAGTATTATTGTTGTGGTATTTTTTATTTGTTTGGTATAGAACACATGACGGTGAATTTATTAAGTGTATTTCAAGTTATATGTTAGGTGCATGTGGATCTCGATGAAACTTTATGGGGACGTTTAAAATCACTAAAATAATATATGTAATCATTTAAGAGACGTTGAAGAAATATTTCTCATAAAAATCGTACATTTACGATCTTTCCTCGATTTTTTAATACGATATTTTGGGCCGAATCTGACCAAAACGGGTGGGGCTGCAATGTTCTTATTCTACATTGACATAAAGATTATGTTGATGCAGTGCCTTTTGAAAGAAACAGTTGAAAAAATTGGTCAAAATTTATGGAAATAAAGGTTTTGATATTAGCCATTTACATGTGTATATTTAACAAGAAATATCAATTAACTATAGAAACTGACAATAATCACCTACAATTCGTACAAAAAGCATGTCTTTGGACCTAGAGATATTTAACATTCTATAATTGGATGAGCGATGCGAAGACTTCAATTTCACTGACTCCCCAAAAAATTTAGCTGGGTATTTTTTATTATTTTCGTAGTCTGTTGTTCGCTCTCTACCGGGCAAACGACATATGCGATTTTAATGAAAATTTGAGGGGACCTTCAAAATCTCTGAACTTGGACTTGTCACATTTTTGGGTACAACCGAAAAAAATATTCTCATGAATATTGTACTTTTACGATTTTTTTCGATTTTAAGCGCGATATTTTCGTGACCTTTGGGCCGATTCTGACCGAACAGGCTGGGGCTACAACGTTCATATTTCACATAGACATTAAGGTTATGGTGATGTATTGCTTTTTGAAGAAAAAGTTGAAAAAGTTAGCCAGAATCCATAGAATAAAGTTTTTAATATGAGTTTTTTAGGTTTATAATACCAATTAACAAGTAACAAGAAAAACTTGACAACAATCACCTACAATGCATTCAAAAAGCACTTGCAAAGAAAAAGTTGGTCCCACGCAAACTAAAAACTTACAAAAAAGCTCATCCACCAACGCGGCGGGAATCAAGTGTTTTCCTAGCTATATCAAAATGAAGTCAAATTCAACGTGTTCTGTCACAAACAAATAATTCAAGTAGAAATTTAGATATGCTTTTGGTGGAGGTGCCGGGTAAAGCGAGAAAAGTTGAAACTCCATAAGAATAACATTGTTGGTGGAGGTGCCGGGTCCTCATTACTTGATTTTATTATTTTCTAAGCTATATTTATCTAGTATTACGGACAGTATTATTGTTGTGGTATTTTTTTTGTTTAGTATAGAACACATGGCGGTGAATTTATTAAGTGTATTTCATGTTATATGTTAGGTGCATGTGAATCTCGATAAAACTTTATGGGGACGTTTAAAATCACTGAAATAATATATTATGTAATGATTTAAGAGACGTTTGAAGAAATATTTCTCATAGAAATCGTACATTTACGATCTTTCCCCGATTTTTAATACGATATTTTCGTGATATTTGGGCCGAATCTGACCAAACGGGTGGGGCTACAACGTTCATATTTTACATTGACATAAAGATTATGGTGATACAGTGCCTTTTGAAAGAAAAAGTTGAAAAAGTTGGTCAAAATTTATAGAAATAAAGGTTTTGGTATTAGCAATTTACATGTGTATAATTAACAAGTAATATCAATTAACTATAGAAACTTGACAATAATCATCTACAATGTGTACAAAAAGCATATCTTTGGACCTAGAGTAATTTAACTTTCTATTATTTGATGAGCGAAGCTAAGACTTCAATTTCACTGATCCCCCAAAAAAATTTGCTCGGGTGTTTTTTCGTTTTTTCGTTGTTTTTGTGTCTGTTTTTTCGCTCTCTACCGGGCAAACGGCATATGCGACCTTAATGAAAATTGGAGGGACCTTTAAAATCTCTGAACTTAGAGGTGTTGTATGTTTTGGGTACAATCGAAGAAATATTTCTCATGAATATCGTACTTTTACGATTTTCTACGATTTTTGGTGCGATATTTTAGTGCCATTTGGGCCGATTCTGACCAAACGGGTGGGACTACAACGTTCATATTATAAATATACATTAAGGTTATGGTGATGTAGTACCTTTGAAAGAAAAAGTGAGCCAGAATCCATAGAAATAAAGCTTTTAATGTTAGCTTTTTGCGAAGCTTCCTAGTTTTTCAAAAATAATTTGTAATGGAACTTGGAAAAGTAATGAGATCTCACTTAAAAACGTAATCACTGGACAGAAATATTAAAAAGCTCATCCATCAACGCGACTGGAAAAAGCGTTAGCGAAGCGGCCTAGTTATTTTCACAACCGATTACTTTATAATTAATGCAACAAGAAGTTTAAAAGTAAAAAAGTAAAAATAAAAAAGTTGAAAAAGTTTTTGATTCCCTTGACAGTGTAATGTTCTCAAATAAACTAATATTTTATAATTACAATGACTTTATAAAATTTAAAAATAATGAAAACTACAAGAAGTTTAAAGAAAAAATGTAAAAATGACCCAACAAAACACACTGATATCATTAGAAGTTCCAATCGTGTCATTAATTTTTTCACGTCGGTTAGTGGAAGCGGGAAAGATATTTTCCCGGATACATTACGAGACACATGCAGCATACATCTTTCATTTAAACTTCGATGAACATCTTTTTTTGAAATCACTAGTTGATACAATGTTTTTTAGTAATAATGTGTTATTGTTAAACATTATCTGATATTTTCATTTAAGACGTACAAACACGTCATTTATTTTGTTTTTTTCAGTAATTCCCCATTAATATAAGCGTCAATAAATGATTTTCTAAAGACATCTTCCCGATGTCATTACGAGACACATGTAGAATATATCTTTTAACTGACTTTTTAAGAACACCCTTTTTGAAATCATTAGTTGATACTATTTTTTTTAGTTATAATGTGTTTTTTGTAAACATTATGAAAATATTCATAATTTAATACCCATACACAAAACAATTTTTTTCAATTTTTCGTTAAATTCCTAGAATTAAAGATGTCTTGATTGATACTTTAAAGACATCTTCCCGATGCCATT
Source organism: Sweltsa coloradensis (assembly GCA_024449915.1). Classification (NCBI taxonomy): domain Eukaryota; kingdom Metazoa; phylum Arthropoda; class Insecta; order Plecoptera; family Chloroperlidae; genus Sweltsa; species Sweltsa coloradensis. Next base: position 94,249 of record JAMZAV010002361.1, on the reverse strand, counting down.
ACGAGACACGTGCTGATTGTATTTTTAAAACTGACATCCTAAGTGCATCTTTTAAAAATCACTGGATGATACACACTTTTTTGTAATAAGTCTTATTTGGATGAGCGAAGCGAAGATTCCATTTCACTACACTGGAGAAAAAATCCGGAATGTTTTTTTTCTTTTTTTTCTTTTTGTATTTTTGTCTGTTTGTTAACACGATTCCGGCAAAACCGAAACTCCAATTGCGATGAAATTTTTATTGTCCAATTATCCAATTAGTAGTTTAAGGGCGCTTCAACGGCAAAGATTATTCGCGCCCCCTGATTATGATTATGATTTCGTAGAAAGGTGGTGTATACGTGGTCACACACAGGGGCGAGCTTTGCACGATTACGCAGACAAGACAATTACGACCGCGACGTGAGAACCCCCTTTCCTCCTCTTACCCGTGGCTGGGTTTTGACCAGCATGCGCCCCTCCTCCCCCCCCCCCCCGCCTAGGTTAGAGTGGTGCATTATGACTAACGGTTGACGCGTCCTTACTCGAAATAAACCAAAAAAAAAAAATCCAAAACAATAATTACTATAGCAAAAAGCTCATTTAAAAACGCTTTTCCCAAACTTTCACTCAACTGTTTTAAAAAAAAATTGAAAAGTAGGCCTATACAGACATTACCAAAAATTTCAGGTTTAACAACCGTTGTTCCCATTCGATGGGGAACGAAATTAACGAATTAGGCTTAAGCCAGATTATATCTACCATACAAAAACACCGGATGTAATTTGTTCATGTTTTAATCCATTTTTCACCCATCACTGTTTATTCAAAATTTGGTAATAATAAAATGTTTTTGATGCACATTCGGAATAATACATTCATGATTATGAACGTTAAAGTAGGTATATTATTTTGTATATTTCACTTCTTAATCATAATTTTTTGATGCCATTCAATGATAGTTTAAAGATATATTTCCTAATTGCAAAAGTAACATAACATCTTTTTGAAATCATTGATTGATACAATATGTTCTTTTATTGTGTAGGCCTATCTATACAATGATCACATTCTAATTAGGTGATATTATATTTAAAGGGAAATTTTTTATTGGGCATGGGAAAAAATAAAATTGTAAGATTTCGAGAATTGCAGAGTTCTCAATTTTTGCTCTCAACTGTCTTCAAAACCACAAAAAAAGGAAATGAAATGAAACACAAAGTAATTAATACATAAAATAATAAATTTTAGAAAAGGGGGCCAACAAATATGCTAGAAGACCACGAAGAATTCACAAGTGTTTGTTTTGTAAGAGCGCGCGAACACGCCGCAGACCCTTCGCGCGCGGGCTCCATTCATATGCCGGTTTGCGCGGCGGGGATCTCACAGGCACCGTGTCCCAGTGGAGAAGGCGTTCGGACTATGGAGGTAGGGGTTCCGGGTTTAGTCCTGGTCCCTTTGGGGATATAATTTAGATATGTGATTCTTCTCTATACAGGTCGATCAGGTACCGTGGTACACTCTCAGTCAAAACAAAGTTCGTAACTTCGGAGGAAATATTACTTTTTTTAAATTTTCTGCCATTGATGGCTTTATGCGTGGCTACTAGATCGCGCTAGTGTTGCTTCCCGGGCCGTGAAATTTCCTATTGACATCATAAGGATATCATTTAACGATATATCTTACCGACGCCATAAAAAAAATTATCTAAAAAATCATAAAAAAATGACCTTCTAATGACATCTTACGAACCGTATATGTGGGACATTTAGAGAAACTGAAGACATCGTAATGATATCATAGTGAAAACATTAGTGACCTCCTAAAGATATCAGTGAATTCATTACAGTGACCTCTTAAAAAATAACATCAAGACTTCATTTTGTTTGCTGGGGACAACTTTAAAAATTTTTGATTTTCCTTGGCGGGTAACATTGTCAAAAAAATTTTTTTTTAAATTTTAATGTAATTTTTTAAAAAACTTTTTAAATACATTCTAATACGTTACGTTACGTAAGCCGTTTATCCCCTTTGGGACTTTTCGAAAGGAAGGTAGTGCCGGTACCGGGTTTTCCCCCCCTCCCTTTGTTATACTTTTTCCCCCATCTTTCCAACTCATCATCTCGAATAGCCAAAGTGCATTTATTGAGACGTTAAGCAAAAATCAAAACAAACAAAATTTAAACAAAGCAGCCCTTTTAGCCTAGCTATGCGGATTTAAAAGGATGGATAGTCCGAAATTAAAATTTGCGAAATTTCAGTTTTTTTTGATATCTCAGAACGATGCAAAATATCTAAAATATTTTAGACCGAACTGTGGTTTTTTTTGAACAAAGTAATGCAAAAAAAAAATATTCAAATAAATAACGGTGAGGTTTGTATTTAAGATATAAATTTTAAATTTAATTACTTTCAAAAAAAAAACTTAATGGGCCCTCACATTACAATATTTTTTTTGCATTTTAATTTTTTCTAAAAAAAACCACAATTCGGTCTAATTCAGATTTTAGATATTTTGCCGTTCTGAGATATCACGAAAAACTTAATTTCCGCGTGTTTTAATTTCGCGACATCCCATCACTTAACTTGATTTTTTAACCCCAGTGTGTAGTCCAACACATGATTATATCAACATGTTTGTTTTCCCCCGTCCCCGCCAAGCTGGATCGCCGGCGTGTGGGTGCTGAGCTTCGTCATCTGCTTCCCGCCACTGGTCGGTGGAAAGGAGCCAAAAACCGGACGGCTTCGTCCAACACATGATTATACTCAACATGATATTGTTTTCCCCCAGGTCCGCCAAACGCTGATCGCCGGCGGTGGGTGTGAGCTTCGTCATCTGCTTCCCGCCCCTGGTCGGGAAGGACGCCCAAAAACACGGGCAGCTTCAGCCAAAAACAGATTTTTACTCAACATAAATTGTTTCCCCCCAGGTCGCGCCCAAATGTGATCGCCGGGGTGTGGGTTGCTGATTGTCATTGCTTCCCGCCCCTGGTCGGGGAAGGACCCAACAACACGGACGGCTTCAGCCAAAAAACTGATTATATCAAATGATATGTTTTTTCCCCCCGGTCCCCCCAAGCTGCTGATCGCCGGCGTGTGGGTGCTGAGTTCGTCATTGTTTCCCCCCAGGTCGGCGGAAAGGACGCCAAAAACACGGCGGGTTTAGTCCCAAAAAATGATTATACTCAACATATATTGTTTTCCCCCCGGTCGCGCCCAAACTGCTGATCGCCGGCGGGGGGCTGACTTTATCTGCTTCCCCCCACTGGTCGGGTGGAAGGACGCAAACAACACGGGCGGCTTAGTCCAACACGATTATACTCAACTGATATTGTTTCCCCCCCGGGCGCGCAAGCTGCTGATCCCCGGGTGTGGGGGCGCTGAGCTTTGTCATCTCTTCCCCACTGGTCGGCGGGAAGGGGCGCCACAACACGGAGGCTTCAGTCCCAAAAAAGATTATTTTCAAATGATATTGTTTTCCCCCCAGGTCGGGCCAAGCGCTGATCGCCGGGTGTGGGTTTCTGGCTTCGTCATTGCTTCCCCCACTGGTCGGCTGGAAGGACGCCCAAAAACACGGACGGCTTCAGTCCCAAACATGATTTTTCCAACATGATATTGTTTTCCCCCAGGTCCGCCCAAATGCTGATCGCCGGGGGTGTGGGTGCTGAGCTTCTCTCTGCTTCCCCCCATGGGCGGTGGAAGGGCGCCAAAAAACACGGAGGGTTTTCAGTCCAAAAAAATGATTATTCTCAACATGATATTTTTTTTCCCCCCGGGCCCGCGCCAAGTTTCTGTCGCCGGCGTGGGGGGTTCCCTGGGGTTTTCTTCATCTGTTTTCCCGCCACGGGGTGGGGCGGGAAAGGGAAACGCCAACAAAAACGGACGGTTTTCAAAGTCCGCCCCCGGAGAGTCCGGTAGAAAACAAAGAACGACCGTGGTCGTAAAAACGCACAACCCGCTCGTCGAGGTCGCTGAGAGAAACGGTGATTTTTCCACTGAAAAATAAAAATTTAAAAAAGGTATTATTTTTGTATGTATTTTGGGGCGTTTTTAACAGCTAAGTTTATTCGCGCCCCAAAGATAAAAAAAATTTCTTAAGTGTGATTTACCACCGTGTATACTTCTTTTCCAAAGGGGGGGAAAACATAAGGGGAACGCGGGGGGACAAGGGGAGGGACAGACCTGTGCTGGTCAGAATCAGTCACAAGCGAAGGGGGGGCAGAAGTTCCCCACGTCGTGGTCGTCTTCGTCTGTGTCATCATCAGTCCGTGTTTTCATTGTCGTCGCCGTCGAGGAGGTAGTCAAAGGGAAGGGGAAAGTTCCCCGACGACGACCCAGAGCTCGCCATTAGTTTCAGGGAGTGTAGCTCCCCTACTCATGGGCCAAACGACGAGAAGGTTGCGAGTTGGGCTTTGATGGCCCAATTAAATAGTTTATAATAAACAAAACCGATAGTATTATAAAACCACTCAACTGAACTTTAACCTGGGTTACTTACTTTTATTCGCGATATTTCGGAGACTCCGTCTCCTTCCTCAAGCATCGTCCATGCCCGACTGACGTGTAGACCTCGTCTGGCGGACAGGGAGGGAACCGCCACGACATCTATCGGTGATTTCTTTGTTTATTACCGACCCCCAAATTGTCGGTAAAGCATAACTACCTTGACTAATGACATTTGGTTATGCGTTGATGACCGCGACTTCTTTTATTCTTCATTTTAAATCGTCTGTTTCTTTTGAAACTATGTTAATATTATCAAATTTAATACTGTGACTAGTATGCAGTTCAGTTCAGTGGTTTTATAATATACGTTTCCGGGTTTATGAGTTGTGATAATTTTTAAAGCCGATGGTGTTGGCTCAAGCGTTAAGCGCGCGACTCTGATTCGGGAGGTCCCGGGTTCGAATCCCGTCGAGACCGGCAATCCTGACTGAAGGTTTATCCTACGTTTTCCTCAGTCGTAATGCAAATCCAAGGGATTGAGTCCTCTTAAAACAGCCCTCAGACATCCCTTCACAATTGTCCTAACTCCAATATAGGCCTACCTAGTTAAGCACCTGAAGAGATGCATACATTGCACCCTGGGCTGGCTTCCCATGATTTTTATGTTGATGACAAACAATCACAATTTATACCAATTGTAAAGGGTTGTCTTGGACCCCGATAGATCAGTTCGTAGAGTATCGGTTCGTTAGGCAGGACGTTCTGGGTTCGATCCCCTTTTAGGACAAATTTCTGGGACAATAATTGCGTTATTTTTTTGTGCTACACAGTTGTACAGAAGAACAATCACAAAATTATTGGCAACGTAATTTTTTTAATGCTAGGCTAATACATGATTATAATACACAATCAACCAATTATGAAATAAGAAATAAACATTAATAAATAAATAATTGTGACAAACCAACAAACACGTCGCCACAGACATTAATAAAAGATAAACAAGAACATGGGAAGCTGACACCAATCGAGGTCGCTCTGAGTTCACGAGATTCTCAAACTTTTAACAACTCCTCACAACTTTTCATTGTGTTGTTATTCTATTCGTGTTTTCTTGCTGATGTTTAAATCTAATAGAAACCCTCTTTACACACGTCACTGGCAGCGCTTCTCGGTCCATTATGTATCGCAAATGTACCTAACTCATTTAAAACTTGGATTTCAAGACGGTAAGTTGGATATTTGTTAGATGCACTCTGATAAGGAATGTGTGTCTTATAAATGCAATGTGTCAGTATCTTAAAGCTCAGTGCGCATAGCGTTCGTAGAAGGAAACTGCAAGTTTGGAGCCGTCTTATCAGCGAAACACATCATAAATAGTATAAGGTTCTTCCGAGCTAGTCTTGTGTCGTCTAAGAGTAAATCGTGGCGAACCAGCGGTCCTCATTGTAAATACCAATGTCTGGTTGGCGAAGCTTTAGAGAATTTCAGTCCCCCACTAAAGATCTGGGTATATTCCAAATACATTTTTAAATCCCTGCGCTGTGTTTACTGTGGTTAGATTAGTTGCTATGGCAACCTCTACCTCACAATCAGTGTAATGACAGCAGCTAAGACCACGGTGGATAATAGAAATAATGAACTTGGCAATGTCATATCAGTAGTAAGGCTAAAATGGTTTTACTACACTAAATCTATGGCAAGTTTATAACTTGACGATGCATATTTTAGTACACTCTAAATGCGAATGTACTTCATTTATTTTTATTTATCGGGTTGTTTTGTAGCGGCCGTAATGATATTTTTCTGTCGACGTTTCAAAGGCCATTTTGTCTTCTTCTTCAGGACTTGAAATATGCTGAAAATAGCTGAGAGAATGGTATATAACAGATTATGAAGTAAGTTATATCATATTTCAAGTCCTGCAGAAGAAGACAACGTGGTATTTGATACGTCGACAGAAAAAATATCATTACCATAGCTACAAAACAAACGATCTTGTGAATGACCCGGCACCTCCACCAAAACACTAAAATGAATAATAGTTATTTGCCTTATTCTTTTAGTTCTCCTTAACTTAGTGAGAATCTAATTGATATTAAACGTAAGATAACTATCAATCAAGAATACATTCTCATTTTTTTGGATGAGCGTAGCGAGCGAAGCGAAGATTCCATTCTACTACACTGAAGAAAAAAATCCGGAAGTTTTTTTTGTGTGTTTGTTAACACGATTCCGGCTAAACCGATACTTTAATTACGATGAAATTTTCTGGAGGCCTTTAAAATCTCTGAACTTAGAACTGCCACGTTTTTTAGCGCAATTAAAAAATTATTTCTCATGATAATCGCAATTTTACGATTTCTTTCGATTTTTAAAACATTTCTTTGACTTTTAACACCTACATCACCATCACCATCACATACACCATCACATACATCCGATTGTAATGATTTTTTTTACAGAACCTTAATTTTATGACACATGGATACATGGAACACCGAACACATGGCAGCTCAATGCACCATCTACGCTCATCCAACAACGCGCCTGAAAAAGCGTTTGCGAAACTTTCTAGTATAGAAACATAAATGCTCAAAATTGGTCCATTTTGACGATTACATAAAATCAAAAATCGTATTTTTAAACAAAACTTATGTTTTCTTTCAGAATACTTATGAAACCTTTCTGAGTATGTGTGAACTTTGACATTTGAACTCGTTTTATATCAGCCGAATGATTTATGGCAAAACTCTGCCTGGATAAGTTGCAACCCATACTTTACAATCAGGCTGAGAGAATGGTGGATAATAGATTGTGAAGTGATTAATGTTCTTCAGTATTATTATTAATAAGGTTTAACTACACTAAAACAACAAGATCATTATTTGAAAGTCAGTTATTTCTCTGAGTGGGTGGAATCTAAATACGAATGATTTATTTATTAAATCTAAACCATGTCCGAGACCCGGCACCTCCACCAAACACCGAAAATAAATATTGTTATACTGACCTTATTTTCTTTGTTCTTCCTGAAGTAAGTGACGACGTTATTAAATGCAGGAACAGCATAAGTCCACAAACATCTATTCCGAGTTTACGAAAAAAACTTTATTTGTGATTTAAATTATTATCTTAGAAATTAGATAAAGACAATATGGATAGACAAAATATCACAAAAAAATATTTAATAATTTTAATTTTTAATTTTTTTTTTTTTAAATATTATTTTGATTGTAAATGTGTCGCGAGTTTATGATGTTTTTTTTCATAAAGCGTATTTTTTAACTTAATTTTTTTTAAAAGCACATGCACTTTCATAGAAACATATTATAACTTATGTTTTATTTAATTCATTTGTAGCATAATATGCTAGTTGAGGAATAACTGCAAATTATTGGAATTTTAGGGAAATAAATTTGTAAAACACCCATATTGTAATTGAGATACAACTTGTGTTGTTGATATAAACCAAACAAGGCTTTTAATCATTAATCAAGGATATATTTACCCTTCTATAAATACATGCTCAAATATTTTCCATTTTGACGATTTTACAACCAGAAACCTTAAAACATTTTTTTAAGTATGCGTTAACTTTGACCTTTGAAAGAAAATCATTGCTATTCAATTAACCATTATTCATAATTTAAACAATATAACATACTTTTTATCTATAATTATAACATCGTATTTATTTACATAACAAACAAATAAATTAACTAATTACATATTGAATAATGTTTTATGCATTTGTCATGTGTTTCTAAATTGTACCACTAATTAATGTAAAATTACAGTATTCATACAAATGTTTCAACAAATATATTGACAAAATTGATATCTATCAGAAGTGTGCTGTTAAAGCGAGCTCGTGATAATAACCTTGTAAATGTATCAATACAAACAGCACCTTCATTTATATCGTTCAAAAAATATCAACTCAACAACCTTCCCGGTCATGATTTTAATTATTTTGTTTTTAAATTTGATCGTCCAGGAATTGAATTTAAACATTAAATATAGTTGTATAACTATCTTCAGGTTATACGCTGAACTTTAACACAAGACTTCAACATTAACTTCATGTTTCCCAACGGTCGACATCCTAGCTAAATGTACATAGATATGAAATGGATAACTTTATTCGCGCGGTACGTGTATTTAGTGTCCATACAAGGTCCAGCTAACTTCTACTTAAAGTACGGTTCTCTTGGGCTACCTACATCGTAGCTTAATTACCACTAATGAATAATATTCATCCATGCGGACTACCTGCATGAATGGCTTAAGGGATGTTTTAAGTTGGACTGGGGAAAATTATAATTTATAATTGAAATTCCAGGTGATATGAAACAATGTTAGCAAAAGAGTTAATTGTTTTTGTATGTAGATTAGTTTTTTAAATGAAAATTTCAACATTTTTGTCTAAACTTTGTCTCCGGGTCGCAGAGTTCATTGATAAAGTGAGGCAAACACAATTACATCCACGTTGTTTCCATGGCAACGTGTAATAACAATAAAAGTGCGCATTCATGCATTAGTTTCTATCGTTGTACAAGGAATCTTCTGGGCGCATTCTTTCGTTATATTCCTGCATGCCTTCATCGCCGAGGAAGTTATTCATCTCTGTGGTTATAACAACGAGTACAAGTTATTAGAATCTATTTCACGGATTTTTTTTGTATATAATTCATAATTATTGTTATTCGTTTTCGTGATATAAATTATAAAATTAACTACATCGTGTGTTTTATATAAAAATTTCTTTCTGCCATGATGAACTAAAAACTAATTTTATTATTGTTTAATTACTTTTCTCCGTAATTTTTATCTATAATCATAACATCATATTTATTTACAACCTTAAATCATAAATATTTATTTTATTGTTTGTTTTACGTTTTAATTGAAATTTCATGTTGTATTGTGCTGATGCATTTATTACGGTTTTTTTTTATTTCCCACTGATGAATGTAAACAACAGTATCATACATATGTTTCAACAATTGTCGTCAAAAACTGCTCGAACTGGGGTTCGAAAATATTGTTATCACTCAGAAGTGTTCTCTTAAAGCGGGCTCATGATAAAAACAATGTAAATGTATAAAATATATAAGTATAGTTGCATAGTTGAGACATAAATCGTGTTAGTATATGGAAGCATACGATGGTAAGTAGCATATTAACGATGTGAATAATTACTCCAATGCGCTCGAGGTACTTTAGTCGTCATTCTCAACGAGACAAAACTGCAGCGTCCGCTCCTATCTCCTCATAGCAGCATTAGAGGCTACATTATTACCTGTTTTTATCCTCCACATACCCTGCAATTGAGTCTTGTTTCCTTGCGACCACTGTTAATTTACATTTCCCGGCAAGAACACGTTAATATAACCCACCCACAACCTCCCCTAGAACCCACAACTAACAACATTAGTACTTGCTAGTGTGGGGGTGGAATGTTAAATGACGCTCTCGCTACGAAGAAATAGAGATTGAGCAAATGAAGAGATAGGCTTCTTATACGATAGTGATTTCTTTCCGAGTTAGAACTGACGTTCCACTTCGTCAATGTGATAAAGTGTCGTGAGTAGTTACGAGTTGTCGGGTAGTGATTGGCTGGTTCCCGTTTCTTCTGCTGCTGCTCCGAAATGAAAAGATAAATCAACCATATCTTTTAGTGGGACGGGACGGGAGAGGATCTGGCGGAGTCGTCAATAAATGTTGGAAGTGGGATGTCGACTCGGTGGTGTGAATGGTAGAGAGCGCTTAGAAAACAGACAATATGACATCTTCATATTTACTCTAGACGACGTCAGATATGGTCTACTCTACTAGATATAAACCACAACAATGCTGAGCACACACTAGCCCTTTCAGTCAGGGTGTCCATGATTACGGAATGAAATTCTTCATTTAAATCCGGGGAAATGAGAGGTTTTTCTGTTTGACCACATTTATTTTTTATTTTTTTGGGGTGAATTTGGAAAGAAAAGATACCCATTTCAAAAGGATGAGTTGAACCTTCATTAGAGAAGATTAAAAATAAACATCCGTAAAAATTGCTAAAAATGTGAAAATTTTGGTTTGTCCCGGAAATGTAACATCATTATAGTATTGCTGTTTTTTTTTTTTAGATAAACAAAATATAAAATCTACCTGCAACAAAAACAGAAAAAATCTTCTTTTATAAATGCATAAAAGTTTAAATTTGAACTAAAACTGAGGCTTTAGATCAAAATCCAAAATTTGTCCCAAATTCCTTTATTGGAAAATATCAAAATTCTAAAAAAAAAAAAAAAGATAAATGAATTGTTTGCTGGTAATGACCTACTTAAGAGCAATTTAATTCGTGACTGAGAGGGGCTAGTGTAGAAAATTGCAGCCATGTGTGGCGTTCAGAAATAGCTACGGACACGTTTGGTGGATCTCAAAACTAGTGGTGTTTTTCATTGGTCCCACTCCTGTACCCAAGTTTGCATCGGATCGTCACGTGTATTTTGATTTGTTCAGATTTATGTAATGTTTTCCAAATGAATGTCGACAATAATGATTGACAACAATCTCGGTACTCGCATAATGCAAGTTATAAATTTTTTGTAGACGAAAATCGGGTACCGTTTATTTCACCAACCAATTTCATGTATCAATCAATCATTAAATAAATCAATAAATCAATCAATCAATCAATTAATCACTTTCTTCTCGTCCCAGAAATACCCCACCGAGCTCGAAACTTCGTGGACCCGCCCATCAGTACTAAATATTGTTGTTTAACTTTTATAGTAATAAAAATCTTTAACGCTGAGATAGGCTTCACTTACTTTTATGAACTGATTAAAAGAATAACTTTTGTCGAATATAAGTCTATATTATAAGTAGACTAATAACAACACAATACCATTTATTTAATATTCGTTAGAGAAGCTTGTAGCTTATGCATTGTGGACAGCATACTTAGAATAATTTCGGGATTTCGTATTATTTTATTATTCACTTAAAAGCATGGTAGGTACCAACTTTAAATTATACACAGAGTCATTTAAAGTTATTTCGCTGAGGCCTATGAGAGAAAGTATTTTGGGGCATAGGGTAAACAAAAATAAATAAATTTTTGTAGGATGCCCACTGTAGGGTATACACATCAGATCTAACCGATGTGACCCTCTTCAGGTGATTAACTAGGTATATTGCATATTAAACAATTGTGAAGGGATGTCCGAGGGCTATTTAAGAGAACTCAATCTGTTACAATTGTCTTAAAGACTGAGAAAAACCTCGGAAAAAACCTTCAGTCAGGATTTCCGGTCACGACGGGATTCGAACCCGGGACCTTCCGAATCAGAGTCGCGCGCTTAGCGCTCGAGCCAGCACTGTCGGTTGCGGTACGGGTAAACAAGTATTTTATTTGTTGTATGTATGTGAAAATTGTACTTCCCGTATCAAGGGTAGCACAAAAAACGTCTTCAAACTAACATTTCCCGCTCATTTGTTTCGTTATTCTTTGGTTTTATATTCATTCCAATGTATTAAAATGAAGAAAAGTGTGGAGCTACAATTATGGGCGACATTCAAGTGCAGGAAGATGTTTTGCTAAGACGGTTTCTGTGAATGACTGTGATTTGTGAAAGTACACTGAGTACTCTCATGCAGAATAACGAACTCTTTTCAAACAAAACAGAATCAGATTGAATTTACAATGAGATCTTTTATTACGAAGAAGGTTTTCTTGTCTGGTTGGAAATCATACTTGATGAAGCATGAGAAGCCATGCAGTGCTCTAACTACTGAGAAACTATCCTGTAAGCTTGATGTGTGTCCAGCTCCTACAATCTAGGGCGGATATATTCATCTGTAATCAGTAATATCAATGTAATAATGGTTTTATAATAAACATGTAGGATTATTACTGTTGAATGTAATTGTTTACTGTTTGAGCGTGTCGATGTTTACTAGATTTCTTCTCGGAGAAAAAAATAAGGTATAATATTTAAGTAAGTGAGCTAAATATTTTAAAGTCGCCGATGAAATGCAAAAATAAATGAAATCAACACTGAGAAAAGTTAACACGATAAAATATTAATTTAAAAGGGATTCAAGTAAAGAAACCTTAACTTTTACTGAGCGCACCAAAACAGGAAATTGACTATTTAAAAAATCGATTTTCAAATCCAATTTAAGCAAAGATAAATTTCTTCGACGGAGCTGGTTGAGTGCATTAAAAAAGAAGTTTGGTTCTGCCATACATTAAGAAAAGGGTGCTGCAAACATTATGCACATTTTATCTTCAAACGAAACCGAAAACACTGTTTTGTCGTGGATTAGAGATGGCCGAGTAATTAAATATCGATTCCAAGGAGGGTTGATGAAACTCCCAAGTCTTTCTGCTCTAAGGTTCTAGCTCTCGAGTTCTTCTTCTTGGGCGGAGGAAAAACATCCGAGTAAAACTCGGGGAAGAAACATTTTGGTGTAGGTGCCGGTCGGCCGGACGAAGTGAGTTTAATTAAATAAGTTGGGATGGGAAGACGCTTAAGTTCTCTAGATTGACGCAACGACCGTTCGCATCGCGTTCAAATCCAGGACTTTGTATTGTATTGAATGTCATTGTTTTACAATTCGATACTAGAAGCTTCGTTCTAATATGGTTTGACAATTACTCTGTTTACACTATGATTTTAAAACGAAAAACGGATTTAGCAAAATTCTCAAAATTGAGGTTTTTTGTCTGCCTCAGATGATGATGATGATGATACGCACAGTCGTATTGAAGAGTTAGTTAGGCTATCAAGTAGTCGAACACAGTGAAATAACCTGTAAAATATATTATTTTTGAAATGATTATGTTGATTAATTCAAAGCTCATAAGTTTGAGTAGTGTTTTCGATGAATATAAAGGATTACAACTTGATTTAAACTTAATTTTTAGTAACAAGAATCTTGTTACAAACTGCACTAAACGTACAGTGGCGAGGATAAAGGACAAAAGGGATACTTGAACTTAGAAAAACTTTATACTTTAGAACTTATTCTCTAATAATGTTTGCCTTTAAAGTAATTCGCTTAATTTTGTTCGCTTCATGTGAAACTTAATTACTTTAAGAATAAAAACATTTGGGTTTAAAACTGTATATTTAATAAAAGATTTTTCATTCCGCATATAACTTAATAGATAGATAAGAAAATAGTACTAAAAGTAGGTGAACTTGCAAAACTATTATTTACTTTATGACATGAGCATTTCCAATTAGGATTTGACCTACTAAGACTAGAAAGCTGCTCATGCGACTCTGCATGCCTTTCAGCTTGTCATAAGAGATTCAGATTCTTATAGAGCAGAAGAAATAACATTATTCTGTTAGATATATGATGCGATGCTACTTCAGTTTGTATCGTTAACATTCCTTAATCTATAGTGTTATGGTGGAGATGCCGGGTAATAACAAATGTGTCATATGAATTTGGATTTTAGGCGTGTTTTTTAATACAAATGTGGCTTAATTTTAGAAATAATATTGTCCCGAAAAAAATATCAGTTTGATGTAAGCAATACATTTCAGTATTTGAAAAGTTATCTGGGGATAAGCAGAGAAAACGATGGAGACCCAGACTTTGGTGGGAAGAATTTAAGGAGAAGAATGTGGAAAGGAAACGCAATTTGGGAAAGAGTTAAGGAGGAAAAGTGGTGGGGAAATATGTTAATATGGGGAAAATGGGGGATAGATCTAAGAAAGAATAATGTGAAGAAAAGAAGCGAAGGAATTAAAGATGAAAGTTTAAGAACGATGAGGTTAAACTAAATACATAATCGGCTACTCTATATTATACATCTTATTTATTTTAACACGTAGAGGTGCACAGTCATGGTGAACATGAAATTGTTGAAGAAAACTAGAGATGGCAGCTTATGCCTGATTCCCTTCATTAACCCATCGAAGTCATTAATTCCAAATTAGTTTTATTAATTCTTGTTCCAAAGGTACAAAATTAAAATGAGATTTTCCCCGGGTCATTAAACATTTTTTCAAAATTTTGGATTCGATTTAGCTCATTAATTTTTAAAAGAAAAGCTAATTTTCTATGCTTGTCTTTAGATAATGTTTTTGTTGATTTTATTTATATGCGTCCGAAAAATGGTTGAGCACAGCTCGACTTCTGATGCCAAGGCCAAAAAATAAGCTAACAAAAAATAAAAAATTAGTACCTATGTAAATATAATCTATCTTGTCCCTGTCCCTAGGATGTGTCCTGCCCGTGGATCTGTGAGCTGACTAACGACGCCGGCTACGTAGTCTACTCCGCCCTAGGCTCGTTCTACATCCCCATGTTCGTCATGCTGTTCTTCTACTGGCGCATCTACCGCGCGGCGGTGCAGACGACCAAGGCCATCAACCAGGGCTTCAGAACCACCAAGGGCACGCGACTCCTCGGCAACAGGTTCGACGAGCAGCGCCTGACCTTGAGGATTCACAGGGGGAGGGGGTCGGTCATGCAGGGGAAGGGTGAGTAACCAGTGCCCTCTCTATTTAAGTTAAAGTCGATTTAAAAAATCACCAGCGTCCTCAATGTCACGCATAGCATTGTGGGAGAAAAGAGTTTCACTCGCTCATACCATGTCTGCACTAGTTACTTCAATATGTGACTTTAAGTAAACTAACCTATTTAAGTACCCGTGTGGACTATACTTAAGTAAGTACTTAAGTAGGTAAGCATACTTAAATCACAGACTTACGAAGCCTTATGTGGCCGTGTGGTATATACTTAAGTAGGTCAGGTACTTAAGTTGGTTTTCTTACTTAAGTCTTATAGCTAGGCGGATAAGGCTAACAATTAGGGGTTTTGTGGTAGAGGTCTGAATTTTGGACTGTATACTCAGAACAATATTCTAAGAAAATTGCCTCGAGGTGCCATGACAAAATTCGTCCGGTTAAGGGGGTGGAAGGGGTTGAAAACATGGCATTTTTTTAAAATTCGAAAATTCAAATATCAAACTAAATTTTATCCTGAGATCACAAAATTAATACATATTGTAGATAAAAGTCCAAAATTTATTTAAAAAAATACGTATTACCATATATGTATATCTAACCATATTTTACACCCTTTGACTTTTAATAACAAATTTTCTCACTGTGCTGGGAGGATTGGCCTACCAGACGTGGGTTTTGTGATAGGACCGTGAATTTTCCCTAAAATACTCAGAAGAATGTTCTCTAAAAAATGGCTCGAGGTGCCCTCAAAAAAGTTGCTTGCTTATAGGAGAAAAAGGGGGTGTACTAAAAGGGGTTGATAACACTAAAATAAATAAATCTGTAATCAAATATAATATTAAGGACGCCAAATTAACATTTATTGTAGATTAAGATCTAAAGTTTAATTTAAAAAAATAAAATTTCACCATATATGTATATCTGATCAGATTATGCGCCCTGACCACTTTTCACACATTTACTCAAGATTAACGAAAGTGTATAGTGTGACCACTCGTTTAATCCCAAATTATGTCAATAATACGAATTAGGACGATTTTTTTTAACACCTTGGGCACATTTTTTTGGGCTACAATCACATTTTCGAATACAAATGTTTACAACATTTAAGTTTTATTTTATTAAATCGTACAACGCGCACAAGGCAACATACTCGTAAATAATTTGTCAAATTTAGGGCTGCTCTATAATAGCCTGGCAATAGCTTCCCGTTATCGTTACAGTTAACAGGCAATGTTAAATAATAACCACTATTCCCGTTACCATTGCAGGGCCTCGTTCCCGGGCTATTGTGAATAGTCCTTGTGTAAATAACTCAATAAAAATCTTAATGAAAATTAAATTCGGAAAGTGTTATGGAACAAATCTACGACTTCCGTGCACTAATAAAATAAATATACTGTACCTATTTGTATAACATCAATAACTGTGCTTTTCAAGAAGATATTTTGACAAGTTTATATAACTAATTACCAATGCACAGATCTTTTTATTCAAACATACTTATAAACAAGAAAACAGTATTAAGACCATATAAAATGGAGGATCGATTGACCAAAAAAGACTCATCCATCAAAAGTGGCTATATTATTATAGCGTTAGCAAAGCGGTCAGTATTCACAGTACATGATTCACACATCATGAATGTACTATTTTGATCCAATAGGCTAGGTGTGTTGACACTCGACTACAAAACCACCAAATTGTTAGGTTACTCTAAATAGGCTATTTGACGCTTATTGTTAGAAAATGGATCAGAGTCCATTGCGTGAAAATATGCCCAAGGTGTTACAAACAAAAATCGTCTTAATTCGTATTATTGACATAATTTTGGACAAAACTAGTGGTCACACGATACACTTTCGTTAATCTTGAGTAAATGTGTGAAATTAAGTCAAAGTGCCATTGTGTGAAAATGTACCCAAGGCATTGCAAATGTTCTTTCGTCCTAATTTGTAATATTGGAATAATTTGGGACAAAACAAGTGGTCACACGATACACTTTCGTTAATATTGAGTAAATTTATGAAAAGTGGTCAGGGCGCATAATCTGATCAGATATACATATATGGTGAAATTTTATTTTTTTAAATTAAACTTTAGATCTTAATCTACAATAAATGTTAATTTGGCGTCCTTAATATTATATTTGAATACAGATTTATTTATTTTAGTGTTATCAACCCCTTTTAGTACACCCCCTTTTTCTCCTATAAGCAAGCAACTTTTTTGAGGGCACCTCGAGCCATTTTTTAGAGAACATTCTTCTGAGTATTTTAGGGAAAATTCACGGCCCTATCACAAAACCCACGTCTGGTAGGCCAATCCTCCCAGCACAGTGCGAAAATTTGTTAATAAAAGTCAAAGGGTGTAAAATCTGCTTAGATATACATATATGGTAATATGTATTTTTTTTTATTAAATTTTGGACTTTTATCTACAATATGTATTAATTTTGTAATATTAGGATTAAATTTAGTTTGATATTTGAATTTTCGAATTTTTTAAATGCTATTATTTCAACCCCTTCCACCCCCTTAACCGGACGAATTTTGTCATGGCACCTCGAGGCAATTTTCTTAGAATATTGTTCTGAGTATACAGTCCAAAATTCAGACCTCTACCACAAAACCCCTAATTGTTCTTGTATTGCCCTCTTATCCGCTTGACTATTAGCTTAGTAGCCACGGGAGACATGGTGTTAATGCCATGCTTAAGTGTGTGACAGACAGCGTCAGTCCACGACTCACTTCACAGTTTGTCACACACTAGAAGATATTGCGCGCGATATAGAGGGCGCTGGTAATTTTGTATTCTTCTCTCATAATGGGTACGTTCCGAATGATGCTAACTTGCAGCACGGGCGTGCCCAAAGCATTCCGTAAACACCACCGCCATCACAACGCCCGTAATGCCCAATGTTAAACCTCGGGCATCTTGGGCATGTCTGGGTGTTGTGGGCGCGTGGGAGCATCATTCGGAACGTACCCAATGATATACCAAGAAATATATCTGAAAAGTTTGGCTGGACGAAAGAGAGGGAAAATATTTTTATTTTTTATTTTTTGGGGTTGGGATCTAACTTCACTCACTACCTGCCACTATTTTTTAAACTGTTTGATAAAGTTCAGTTTTTGTCAAGTAAATGTTGAAAAATACTTCAGAATTTCAAACTGGATCGATTCGAACTCCGTCTTTAAAATTGACACAATTTATTTTTATCTGTATGAAGTTTTCTTAACAAGCGAGTCGGTAATATTATCTTGTCTGACGCAGCAAAGTTTGACGTCTAAAGTTAAGAAGCACCGCCTTGCAAATAGCAATCGTGCTCAAGTTAGCAATCTGTGTGCCGTGCTCGAGATAACGAAGGCGGTGGGTGGGATCGTGACAGAATGACAGGAGGCCGAGTTTCAAGTGTCGCACGAGATGTTCGATAGAACAGTGAGGTGTACACTCGATGGAGGAACTCAATGGTACAGAGATACAAGAGGCCTCGTTGCTTTTTCAGAGAAAAATAAATATAATTTTTGTACGGCCTCTTGATATTTTTATTCAACGTTATTTTCCTTTTGAGTTTCTTTTGGTAGATACCGTTTTTTTTTTTTTTTTTTACACATCCGACCTTGAATTATATCTAATACCTAGAGGTACGTCAAAATATCGTTTTGTATAGAAGCTACAAGGCTTTTTTTCACTTAAAACTAAGGTTTTCCAGTCCTATTTTATTTTATTTTAACATTGTATCTATTATTTGTTTATGCAAATTTTAATTCAGTTGGTTATATATGTGTATAATAAAATAGATTACAAAACGCTCTAAAATTACACTTACATAACATAACAACAATTATTTTAGAAACTTCATAATTATTTCACAATAATGTTACACTTTTCGCCGAAAAAATTGATTAATTTATGTGCATTAAATCATATCCTCCTCTTTACCTCCATTGATTTATAGCTCCTATCTAAAATTAACATTGACCGAACGTATTTAGAATCGTCTCAATCCAAGAGTTTCCTTCCAACCAACTTACTCATCCCCTCCAGATGTTCGAGATTCCGTCAAGGTAGGAAGTTCAAAACAACTGATGTCAAGAGGAACAAAGCTTAGCTGTAACTATCTTTAAAAGCTCTTCCCCAGTCAACTTTAAGTCAATTTGACCCAGTTCTCGAGGAAATACACATCTTACCTATTCAGAAGTAGCTTCAGATAGTTTGTTTGTTACATTCTATTAATCTAGGACTTTAGTGAAGTTATTAGAGTGAACTGATGTCTTTATTCTTTATATTGTCAAGCTTTTGGCAATACTTGTTGTGTTTTGAGCTTGACTTTAATATGTTAAGTTGTTTTAATGACGTCCTCCCTCTCCAACACAAACAGAAGGATGACCCCAGGGATAATATTGATTTATCAATAAACTATACGTTGCAGGAAGATCTTTAGTAAAGTTGATACAGTTGGTACTAATGATTCGCTGATAGCAGCACTGTCACGGTCACTGTAACCATACCAACCTTAACATCGACCGCCATATTGGATCTTAAGAAGCGTGACCACGACCTGCGCAATCTTGCTGTGAACTTCACTTGCGTTTTTATTTGTCACAAGTGTCTGCGGCTACGCCATATTATATAGGACATATTTTATTTCTCGGTACCGTAACACATGTTAAGCGGCTGTCAAACGAATGAGAATATGCAGGAGTTCTGCTCAGTAATCTCTGGAGTAGGCTACATTGTTTACATGGAACTCACCGCCTCCCGTCAGACGGTGAGCCAAAAATGTCCAGCTTGTTCAACTTCCTAGCAAGTCGGGGTAGCGGGAGCCAATCAGAAACCGACTACCGTAACACGTGACCAGTGAACCCCAATGGGTGGCGTTGTTGTTACCTTCAATTGACTGTCGTGTGACAAGGATGGTAATAAACTCGCGCGAGCCAACTCGCGCGATTTTCTCAATCGTGTGACAGCCGCTTTACTAGTGAATTCATCATTAAATACCTTTAAATCATTTAGCAAGGGTATGTTTCAAATCAAAATGTGTTCCGGAATTATGTAGATAGTCTTTAGATTCAAATTTATTTAATTTTTGGTAAAAGTATTTTGTCTGGTTATAGTACTATTAAATTATCCAAGTTTTGCCATTTTTCTTCATTTTCTAAAATAAATGCAAAAAATCCTAATCTGCCTAGGACTTTGAAACTGCGCTACTCCAACAAGGGCAGTTGGTTCTTGTTTTAACACTAGGTGGCAGCACTACTCCGCGCAGTGACTGTGAGGTTCGTGAAGTCAACGACAGAGGGCTGTAGCTCCTCGCTAGTAGCAAGAGCCGATCAAAAAGTTTACTACTTGGGGTAAATGACCTACTTATCGGAGTCGACGTTTGATCGTGACAGTTTTTTTTAATTAGAATTGATAACAATGATTTCAAGGGAACGACACTACCACCACCGTTGAACGAATCACTAATTTTAACCCTATAGCCCCGGAAATTATTTGTCCATACGAATTGATTAAATTATTTAGGAAAGTATTTTGCCTGATTATAGTAGGGCCTGCTATTAATTTTTTTAAGTTTTACCATTTTTCTTATTTATTTTTTAAAATGCAAAAATCCTGAATTGCCAAACAACTTAATATATTCAAATATCTATGAATTGTTGGACTAACTAAATCATACATTTTTCTCCTGTTATTCTGCACAATGTCCCCCGCATGCGACAAGAGTTTTCCCATGTGACTGGATACCTAACATTTAGATTATTTACTTTACGACATCTGGATTTAAGAGTATCGCCATTGAGTATATAACCATCCTTAGCAAGGATGGTTACATACTCAAAGGTATCGCGCGCTAGCATTCAGCCACAATAATACGCGTATCGTAGAACTGAACATAGTAACCCGGCACCTCCACCAAAACCCACCATGATTTCTGTTTTAATCACCCTAGAGTCAAAATCTTCAATGAAAGTTGGCTGACTGAAAAAGAGTACCTTAAATAAAACAGCAAACAAAAATTGCGAGAAATAACCTCACTATCGGCCATTTTATGTCCTTTTTTTCAATCAGTACTTATTAATTGGATGAGCGTAGCGAGCGTAGCGAGCGAAGCGAAGATTCCATTTCACTACACTGGAGAAAAAAATCCGGAATGTTTTTTTTTTTTCTTTCTTTCTTTCTGTATTTTTGTGTGTTTGTTAACACGATTCCGGCTAAACCGATACTCCGATTGCAATGAAATTTTATGGAGACCTTCAAAATCTCTGAACTTAGAACTGCCACGTTTTTGAGCGCAATCGGGAAATTTTTTCTCATAAAAAAGCAATTTTACGATTTTTTTTCGATTTTTAAAAAATTTCTTCGACTTATAACACCTACATGCTTTATCCAATTGTAATGATTTTTTCACAGAACCTTAATTTCATGAATTAATATATTCGTGTTAAATTTGAGCGCAATCGAATAATTATTTCTTATGCAAATTGCAATTTTACGATTTTTTCTTTTTAAAAAATTACGATTAATTAAAACAATTAAGTTAATTTTTTATTTTATTTAATTTAATTATAAAAATTAGGTTAATTTTTTACATAATTAATTTAATTAAAAAAAAATCTTCGACTTAGTAATGATTTTTTCACAGAACAACAGAAAATCCGCGTAACACATGGCATCTCAATGCACCTTATACGCTCATCCAACAACGCGGCGGGACTTAAGCGTTTTTCCTAGTTAATAACCAGCACATCTAGTGCAAAATTAAATTATGAGAATCGGTTCTATGGATATAGTTTCTAAACACCTTTAGCTTCGACCAAAGTATAAGTAAAATAGATTTCTGAAATGACAGTACACGTACGATTTTTTTTTGTCAGACGGTACAAAACTAGAAAAATCGTATTTGTACCGTTTGTCAAAACAATTCGTACACCAACTGTTATTTTCGGATATCTAATTTTCCTTACGGGTGCAAACGAGAGTACTCTACAGGGGGAGCGAAGGTACTTCATCAACAGATTGTCGTAGGACACAAAATATAAAATAAGCCACTGTGTTGGCGGAGGTGCCGGGTTAGCAAATCCCATTTTAGCTGGAGTTATACTTGCTAATTTTGTTTTGTTCTTTATTGTATTTTATTTTTTCACTTCAATAATTTTTTACATTTTTAAGTTTACATTGCAGTACATAAGAGTATTAGTTAAATTATTGGATGAGCGTAGCGAGCGTAGCGAGCGAAGCGAAGATTCCATTTCACTACACTGGAGAAAAAAATCCGGAATGTTTTTTTTTCTTTTTTCTTTTTTTTTTTGTATTTTTGTCTGTTTGTTAGCACGATTCCGGCTAAACCGATACTCCGATTGCGATGAAATTTTATGGAGGTCTTCGAAATCTCTGAACTTAGAACTGCCACGTTTTTGAGCTTAATCGAAAAAAAATTCTCATGAAAATCGCAATTTTACGATTTTTTTCGATTTTTTAAAAATTTCTTCGACTTACAACACCTGCATGCTTTGTCCGATTGTAATGATTTTTTCACAGAACCTTAATTTTATGAATTGATATATTCGTGTAAAATTTGAGCGTTATCAAAAAATATTTTTTACGAAATCGCAATTTTACGACTTTTTTCAATTTTTAAAATTTCTCCAGCTTATAACACCTACATGCTTTATCCGATTGTAATGATTTTTTTACAGAACCTTAATTTTATGAATTAATATGTTCGTTTAAAATTTTTGCGCAATCGAATAATTATTTCTTATGAAAATTTCAATATTGCGATTTTTTCCTTTTTTTTAAAAATTTAAAAAAATTAAAATTAAGTAAATTTTTTACTAAATTTTATTAAATTTTTTATTAAAATTTATTTAATTTTAAAAATATCTTCAACTTGGTAATTATTTTTTTACAGAACAACAGTAAATCCGCATAACACATGGCAGCTCAATGCACCAATTACGCTCATCCAACAACGCGGCGGGACTTAAGCGTTTTCCTAGTTATCTAATATAATATAATAACATGTACGTTTATTGGCCTAAATATGAAACTAGTAGAACAGGTAAATTGATTATTTAATTGTAATTATTTGGACATACACTGTTCTTATAACTAGGAAAACGCTAAAGTCCCGCCGCGTTGATGGATGAGCTTTTAAAGTTTTTAGTTTGCGTGCGATATCTTTACTTTTGCAAGTGCTTTGTTTTGCTGCCTACGCATTGTAGGTGATTGTTGTCGAGTTTCTATTGTTTCTTGTCAATTGGTATTATTTACCGTAAAAAACTTATATTAAAAGCTTTATTTCTATAGATTCTGGCTAACTTTTTGAACTTTTTGTTTAAAAAGGTACTACATCACCATAACCTTAATGTCCCATGTATAATATGAACGTTGTAGCCCCACCCGTTTGGTCAGAATTGGCCCAAATGGCACGAAAATATCGCACAAAAAATCAAAAAACTTATATTAAAAGCTTTATTTCTATAGATTCTGGCTAACTTTTTCAACTTTTTGTTTCAAAAGGTACTACATCACCATTACCTTAATGTCCATGTGAAATATGAACGTTGTAGCCCCACCCGTTTGGTCAGAATCGGCCCAAATGTCACGAAAATATCGCACTAAAAATCGAAAAAAATCGTAAAAGTACGATATTCATGAGAAATATTTCTTCGATTGTACCCAAAAACGTAGCAAGTCTAAGTTCAGAGATTTCGAAGGTCCTGTCAAATTTTCATCAAGATCGCATATGCCGTTTGTCCGGTAGAGAGCGAACAAACAGACAAAAATACAAACAAAAAAAAAAAAAAAAAAAAAAAAACAAAAACAAAAACAAAAAACACCCGAGCTAAATTTTTTGGGGGGTCGGTGAAATTGAAGTCTTCGCTTCGCTCATCCAATAAATACTTTATTGCTAATATTTCGACACTAATCGAGTGTCTTAACTGAGGTTAAACAAAGGAATATTTTAGCAATACAAATTGGCCTAAATATTAAATTACGAAAACGACCATGAAACGTCTATGCCAACAAATTAGTATGATCAAAAATTAAAATAAAACATTGCAGAAATAAATTATGTACATAATAGGTGTTAAAGAAAAATTAAAATATGTTATGCTAAATAACCAACATGGTCACACAAAAAACAACGTCTGTATGCCCTAGTAACGGTTAATGGCAACAAAAGACGCATGGCATTAAAACAATCAATATAAAACGAAAAAATAAATTAATATAATGAGTATATCGTTCGGTTTGTATCGTGCGACGTGACACAAGCTCAGACGGACCGACGGAAAAGTGTGACTTGCCAAACAAGCTCCCTAAGACGAGAAAATATTAAACTCATAATATTATGCTTTGAGTTTGTCGTTGTGTGCGTGTGTGAGAGAGAATATCTTGTATTGATTGATATTGATTATTGATTTAATGTCTTTCAGGGTAATATGTGTATGTGTGATTCTTCAAATTCCACATCGTACTCGAGAGATTAACTCTCCAAGGTTACTTTTCTCCCCACTTCTGTCTTTTAGAGCAGTGTCCGACAAGTTGGAGACATTTTGCTCTTTACTCTTCGACTTTCCAGAGTGATGCAATATGGAAAGTTACATAAGCTTCATGCTATCTCTACTTACTCTCTTTTTCTTCACTTTTCCAACTTCCGAGTGTAAAGTAATTCTTTATGTTCCAGGTCAGCACAGCAACGGCAGCAACAGCACAGCGACGACGGCGAGCAACTCCCCCAGCACTCTGAGCATCCCCGGCCGGTCCCCCGAGGTCCCGCGGTTGAACCGATCCTCCACCGGCCGCCACATCGAGCGCAGCAAGGCCAACAGCGAGCGCATCAAGATCAGCGTCAGCTACCCCAGCAGCGACGCGATCTGCTCCTCCGCCAACAACAACGGCCTCCCCGACTCTGCGCAGAGCAGCAAGAAGAACTCGATCTCGTCCGAGAGCAACGTGCAGCTCTACTCGGTGCACTACTCCAACAACACGAACGCGTCCACGGTGTACAAGTCCAGGGACAACCACCTCCGAGCGCCGGGCCAGAGAAGCGCTCACAGGAAGAACAGTAACGACAACGGCTCGGATCTGTCGCCGTCGCCGACGTTCGACGAGGGAGTCACCGGGAACAAGCCGAAGCTGATCTCAAAGATGGGCAAGAGAAACATCAAGGCTCAGGTGAAGAGATTCCGTATGGAGACGAAGGCAGCGAAGACGTTGGGGATCATTGTAGGGGGCTTCATCGTATGTTGGTTACCTTTCTTCACGATGTACCTGATCCGAGCTTTCTGCGTCCAATGCATCAATCCGGTGCTATTCTCGGTGTTGTTCTGGTTGGGCTACTGCAATTCCGCGATCAACCCCTGTATCTACGCTCTCTTCAGTAAAGACTTTCGTTTCGCCTTCAAGCGGATCATCTGTCGTTGTTTCTGCGGGCGGAGGGGGGAGAGCGAGCGAAACACAAGTCGGCGTCGCGGCTCGGACGGTTCACAGCTCGGGAGGCAACAATCCTCCCAGCCGCAGTTCCAGAACACGTCACAGGGCGAGGACAGCGACCCGAACAACGACGGCTCGGACTCCAGATGACGTCACGCACCGCCGCCTTCTTGTACCGTCACTCGTCGTCTCGTCCAGTGTTATCTTATGCAGCATGCGTCGGTGTTCGTTCAGTAATACAGTGTTGTCTTGTCTCCTCCTCTCTTGTTGTGATGATGTTTTTTATACCGGGTGGGTAAGACAAGATAAGTTTGGCAACAGTGCAGGATGTACATTCGATGAAACGGTTGAAAGTTCCACTTGTCGGTAACTGATGAACAGTTCGTTGGATCGTGGCCAACAAGTTACAAGTCTAGTCATGGCGAAAAGCTCGTTTTATTATTATTATAATTATAAATAATGTAACATTCAGACTGAGCACAGGGGAAGATTGAATTGATACGAGAAGTTGTATTTACACAAATGGAACACTGTTTTAGATTTCTAATCTTTAGCGAAAGTGTCTTAGTTGAAAGTAATCTCCTAAAAAAATAATGACTTAATGTGAGTTGGTGAAAATCAACGGATTCAATATCTCTAACCGTTGTTGTGTTTAAATGCAATTCCTTGTGTTTAAATTCCCTTGCTTAATGTGGGTGTTCGATGTAGCAATTCACATTTTATCTATATGTGTTTGTACAGCATATTGTCAAAACTGCTGTGCAAATTGTCAATATTAATGTTAATAACCTTGTGCTAGTTCTAAGGGCCAATGAACTTTACATGGAGGTGTCTTCGAAATCAACAGAAATGTCAGTATAACGGGTATTATATAATTGTTAAATAAATGTCTGTTCTATATATTAAATGTGTAATATTATTAAGTACTGAATATGTGTATCTCATGATATGTGTAAATAAAAAAATGTGTCAAATTGGTTGTTTGTGAATGCTATTAATATGCATGCTTGTTTTCTGACAAACAACATACAACATTTCTGACGAAACTTATTTTGAGATATAATTATATTCTAGATAGAGCACGTGACAATGACAAAGTAAAATTTTAATTTTTACCGTGGGAATTTAATCTGTTATAGGTTGCACGTGAACTAGGTATGTTGCGGATAGGACCATTGTGAAGGGATGTCCGAGGGCTGTTTAAAAGGACTCATTCTCTTGAATTCGCATTTACGACTGAGGAAAACCCTCGGAAAAGACTTCAGTAAGGATTGCTGGTCACGACGGGATTCGAACCCAGGACCTCCAGCATGAGAGTAGTGAGCTTGGAGCTCGAGCCAACACTGTCGGTCACGTCTGACAAAGTTTATACTTGAAATATAATATTTATGTTCTAGATTGCGCCCGTCACAGAGTAATAAACATACACTAGCAGATGATGATGAAATTTGTTGCTTTACGTCAATATTATGAGTGGTGATATATGAGGGTGAAGGACAATTACAAAAACCCACTGTATGCGGGATTCGAAGCCTCATCCTTGGAACTGGAACTATCAGATCAGCTAAATGAAACGAGAAGAAAGCTAAATGCGTTGACAAGTTTTATTCACCTCGTGGTTTGTGCACAGTGGTTAACGCAGGCAGGAAACAGTACATTGTATCAGTATGAGAAACAGCATCCGGAATGTGTGTCCGTTGCTTGTTTCGGTTGGTCGAGTTTGAGATCTTCATTTACCCCGTCTTCCTGGGGGGTGGTTTCTGTCCACCAGGGGGTGGTTTCTGTCCGGCACCAGGGGGAGGGGGTTGGTTACCGCCGGGAGGGGGAGGGGGTGGGGTGTTGCTGCACATGTTGTCAATGCCCTGGACGCGACGAGTACACTCGCTAGTTGTGTTGAGGGAAGGACATTTCTGAAAACAAAATAACACACATTAATATTTTGCATACACAATTTTATTTACCTTTATGTACTATGATGTTCGGTTACAAAATCTGATATATAAAGGTGGACAATCTGAATCGTTATACTTCTAACATTTATTGATGACTGCCATCCGCGCTGGCCCGAAGTGTATGGCTCTACAAGGACGTGGGTTCGAATCCCGTATCAGGCATGTTTTATTTGTAACCGTCCTAACTCCTTCATCGTCATCTATCTCTCTAATAGCCAAGGCGACGATAAACAACATAAATCATCATCATCATAATATTCTGTTGTAACAGTTTAGTTTCCGACTCAACTCTGAAACCGGGTTGTATTAGTGTAACCCTGCACCCTACCCTTCCCCTTCCCTCTACCGCTGGCCAGTACTACTGACAAACAAAGCCGATGTGCTGTCAGGAAAGACCGCGAGTTTAGTTTGTTGTTGTCAGTTCAGTTGTTGTCACAGAACCGGACGAGAAGGACTGTCTCCAAAACTGTTGTAGACTTTAAAACTAAATGCGGAATAGAAACAATAGTCGCGTAAATGTGTTACAACTTATTTACAACTACAGCCAGGGAGCATACCGTAACAGTGTATCAACAGTGACAGTTCAACTTATCAAATCGTGACGTACTTTGTAGCAGCAGTGGTGCATTATTATTGCGTCGGGGCCTACAGGGTTGGCTTGGTCGCTTTGGTTTACTGTCCCCCACTGTTATATGAATGAGTGGGTAGACTCTAAATTCGAATTTACTTTGTTTTTTATTTATCTTATCAGTGCAGTATGCGGCTTGGCTAGTACGTGCATGCACTTGTTGTGATCACGGCCCACCCACCTCTAGCAGACGGGACCACGTCATCACCACACACATCACATCACCTGAAGCCAGCTGCATCGCCGACGACCAGCGCAGGACAAGCAAGGTGAGTGCAAACTGAACCGTTTATCATTTACTGTATGATGACTCCCGTCAATTAACTATTAGACCATTAGCCCACACTCGTCCATCTTCAGGGCAGGGGAGGTGGGGGTGAAATAATACAAAAATCGTGGGAAATGTTCTCGAACAAACTTTTGATTCGTTGATTCGTCTTCCTAACAATAGAAGCTTTTAAAACTACGTGGAGATTACTACAGTTATGTTGTATTCCATGTGATTTATGATGGTGTTTGTGATACATTCGAAAATTACAAAACCGTGACATCCGTGTAGCTTTACTTTATTTGATTTACTGAAAAAACTTTGCTCCTTATAAACGATAACATTTTTGTGCTTAAATCGTCTCTATTCATGCACTAAGGCTATTCGAGACGATGAGTGGAGATGACGATGAAGGACGATTGAAAAAAATAAGCCTTATGCGGGATTCGAACCCACGTCCTCGTAGTGCAATAGGCTTCGGACCAGGAACTTCTTCGGTTTAGGGGGGGGGGGGTGAGGGTGAAAATAAAATCATGTTTTTTTGCTTGTTTTAGTAACAAACAAAACCTCAAAAACCTTTAACGTTGCTTTTTTAAATGAAAGTCACTTTTCGATTGAGAGTTGTTTATAACTTAAACAAAGCAACGTTATAAAGTGTTTTGTAGGTGGTAGTATGTTTATGATCGATTCAAGTTCTGTCATGAGGAACTTACCGCCACTAAGTACTTGGTCAGGCACTTGAGCACTTCACAGGAGCCGGACACGCATGTAGAGTTCGGGGTTATTGTTGCTAGAACACGCAACACAATTCACTGTTTAGAATGTGGGAGTGTTTGGAAACATAACATAGGCCTACCTGCGTCTTAAAAGGTACTGGTAACATTGTCGTTAAAAACATTAAGTTTCAGTGGTTGAATGCTAGCAAAACATTTAAAGAATATTACACGTGTTTAATATTTTAAGATCCTTTCAATTTTTAAGTGGAAAGAACAGTTTTTTTTAAATAAATTTATTTTTGATTCAAAGTTTTGGCCTTAGGCTTCTATAGATGAATCTCTGTTTTATGACTCGCCAAAATTGATTCGTGAAAATAAATTTTGCATTGGAACCTAATGAATACGATCCTACACATAGAACCTACTTGTAATTACAGCCAAACCTTACACACTCAAAAGCAATGAGATCTAAAAGAAATGCCAAGCTTATGTACCATTCACTTTGCCACATGACTTCTACCTGACAAAGTTTGGCACAATAAATTTGTACGAACTTTTACATTTAAAGCAATAGCTGCAAATTAAAATGTGCCGAGCTTTGCATAGATGCAGTCATGGGGCTATGTGAATTTATGTATTAAAACCCTTTATAAGGCAAATGTTGGGACCCAACATTTTTCTTTCTTTCTTAACAATTTGAAATTCGTGAATTTTTAAAGAATTTTAGATTTAGAAAAATCTTTGACCTTTCAGGAGAAAAATGCTGATTTTGAATTCCAAATTGGTATCAAAGTTTTAAAAAAATGAGTCTAAAAAAGTGCAAATTTTCCATTTTTTGGCATGTTTAAATTAAATCTGCTACAGGCAAACTAAATATCCGGGACATCCCAGAAATTTGTGTATTTTTATACACAATTCGATTTTTTTATCAATTACAAAAATCATTCTAATCATTAGAGTTTAGTAAGAAAAATGATACCAATTCAAAACAAAACAAAGCAGCTTTTTGACCGGGTTAAAAGTATGAAAAACTAACAGATTTAATTGTGTATATTTTGAAAAGTGATGATAAATATGGAAACCACTGCCCTATAAAGGGTAACTTAAGTGTGTGCAAATGTAGAATGGAACATGAGCGTGGCCCTTTTTTAAGATCTCAGTGCTTTTAGAGTGTGTAAGGCTTGTCTGTCTTTTATTACAAGTATGTTGTTCGTGTAGGTGCTACAATCTCGCACCCTCGCCTTGTCTATACTTACGCGCTGCAGCTGTGCAGTTAGCCTGAGCTTCGGGGATGATTGTTGCCCAGTCGCCAGTAGCTAGGGTTGTCAGGTACGTGTTCAAAGCAGTCAAATCCACAAGGGAAGTGGTCTAGAAATACAGGTTAACAATAACAAACAGAAATTGTTAATATTGGATTTATTAATGCAAATTTACATTCATAGTTATTTGGGTGTAATAAACAAATTGAACAAGAATATAAATCCATAACACACATTAAATCGTGTTGTAAATATATTGAAAACGCAAGGAATCCAAATTTGTGTGGCTCAAACACTGAGTGTCAAAAACTTATATGTAAATGTATCTACACTCTACAGTGAAATTTAGTTTGATTTGTAAAATCAATATTTGAATGTACCTGGCTTGAGGTTGAATTGAAAGAGTTTATAATGGGGGTAAGGTGAGCTTGCACTGACCACTGAGTCAAGAGTATTAAATTAGTTTAAGAAGGTTTTTGTACATGATGTTGGCTTACCGTTGAAATGAAGCCGTCCTTTTGGAAGACGCATTCCATTCCACACTGAAATAATACAAACGATTCGTTAAGTGTCTATGAAATGACATTTCTAAAAGTACTTTGTATGGATTCTTGGGGCCGGTTCTAATAATCATTAGCTGCACTTATACTTATCTGCCAGTTAGTTAGATGAGATGTTCCACTAACTTCAACCTAGATAAACAAAGCCCCACTGATTCTTCCAAGGTCCACCTGCCAACTCTTCTATACATGTGTTGTAATCATGCACAGGAAGTTGTTTTCTAGGCCGCATTGAACGAATTTAAATTACTTATATGATTAACATGAAACTGTCAACTAAAAAACAAAATTAATAATATAGTCACATTGATGGATTGTCCCCGTCGTTCAGTCGGCAAAAGCATTGGTCCCCCCCTAAACAATTGCCATACTTACGCTCATGTTTCCTGGTGGTGGGGGGGTGGGCCGCCTGGTCTGGGCTTCTGGCCTGGTGGGGGAGGTGGTGGGCCGCCTGGTCCCGGCTTCCGACCTGGTGGAGGAGGTGGTGGGCCGCCTGGTCCCGGCTTCTGGCCTGGTGGGGGCCCACCAGCTGGCTTACACGCCTCGAGAGAAGCCTTCTGCACAATGGGGGGCAGTGTGGGGCAGCATTCTTCCAGGTTTCCGTGCTGTAACAAACTACTTGTTACACCTTGTTGTCCTTACTTTACTCGTGTCGTTACATACGCACTTGTTTGCTAACTAAGCGTAATGTTTCACCAATATTGAAAAACCTCACTCCTTTGACACATCCATTTCATAATTTCCCTTTTGTCTTCGCTTAAATTTAAATTTAAATATAGATTTTCTCGTGCTACTCCCCGAGCGTAGCTGGCGCCCACTTCAAATACAAGGTTAATGTTTTGAATTTTATTGTTTTTGAATTTTATTGTTTTTTAGTTTTGAATAATTAATTTTAACTGTTTTAATTGTTGTATGAAAAGGCTATTTAGCTACAACATCGTAAGTGTAATAGTAATAGGCTATAAGTCTATAATTATTACTATCACCATCGTCCACCATGTTGTACTTACACATCCCCCGTTCGGTGGTGGCTGAGCAGCCGCTACCTGTAACACAACAATCAAACGAGACAATAAGTTAGTTTGTAAAGTAATGTATAGTATTTTACCACATTTTACTTGTGTATAGCTCATGAGGGAAAATATTCTATTGTACAGTTAAAATAAAATATATTTTAGCGAGACTTTGTCAGAAAATCAACAGCTTATTTGTCTAGCTATAGGTAGTCATTCGCAGTTGCCAGGGTGTTGCTAGGGCGGCCATTTGCGTGACGTCACACTTATACAGTTTATACAACAGACTCAACTCGATTGTTGTCATTAGAACCCAGTTAATTTAATTTCAACTATAGTAAAATGCTGAATATGTTGAAATTGGTTTTAAAGCTCATTTGACCAACTTTTGATAGATTTCTGATGTATCTGATAATTTAAATTGTGGTTAATGAACGCTAAAGCTACTCAATGATGCTCAAAATACTAGTTGCTATTAATTTGTGGCAAAATGGCACAATTGTTTCTCAAAAAGAGCTAATTTAGCTTGATTGTATAAAGAAAATATTGTTTAAAATTGAATATGGATGTATTTGACCAGCACTGAAACCAAGCAGTGAATGCTAATTAAGTTATTGTATCAGTTAAGTTGCAATGTTAACTCACCACGCATAGGTAGGCTACAGCCAGGAAGGTTAGCTTGCTGCACATGTTGTCTGCTGAGTTGAGACCAGATGAGTCTGATGGAGAGAGCTAGCTGGACATGGGGTATATATACCCCTTCAATGCCGTGATCATACCCAGTTTCATTGTGGCCTACGTGCTCTCCACACCGGATGTGCCCACCAGTATATCCGAACATTTCAATGCTAATGGGTGATTCAGTCGTTAAGGAAGACATAAAATAAAAATATTTCCGATATAGAAAATCGTGTGATGATTATGTGGAACGGATCCTGCATCATTTTCTGATTTAACAGAGTGAAACGAGATTTATGTGAGTACCTACAGAAAATATCAAATGAAATATATCACAATTGAAAAGATAACGCTGTTACATCACATGAAGGCGGCCGCATGTCCAGTTCCGGTAAGAACCGATATCAATTTTTTGTTATTACCACGTGTAGGCCTACATCCGGTCGCCTTAGAGCGGACTCTTCCATGGTCAGGTCAGGGACGTACAAGTAGCCTATATACATTATATTGTGGCGTGATTCAAAGTTCAATGAGACCATGGGAATGACATTCAGATACATCAATATCATATGAGTGACATTCAGCTTCCGAGAAAAAAATATGAATTGTTATTTTCTACTAACAAGTTGGCGTGGAAGATAGCTGATAACAGTTACTATGCACGCGGTTTTCGTGCGTGACTCACAATAATACGGGGATTAACTTCCGGCAAAAAGCAGTGGGGGATACAGGGGGGGGGGTGGGGCGATCGCCCCCCCCCCATGATTCTTTAAAAATAAAAATAAATGATTTTATTATTTTATTGTGCACGCACCAAATGCACTCTAAAAACCTGATTTTCAAAATTTTCGCTTAAAACTCCCAATAAAAATCAACTTTCCTTTATGTTGTCAGAAATAATCAGTTTGCCTCTGAAATGTGTCTGCATTTTGGTATTGTTTTAAGCATGTACTTAGATTTGAATCGTTTGTAATGCTTGACATCTGGCAATGGGTCCCTACCGATATCCGTTTTCAATATATTTATTTATTTGTCTATCCATCGTCTATCCTACTCAGTTATAAAAACTGATTTGCAAAGTAGAACAAATTAAATAGCATTAATATCGAGAAAAATAAAGCTTACTAATAATATTGAACTCTTGAACAAATCAATACCCACTTGAAATCAATTTTAACAGGTTTGTTCTAACCAAATCTCCTGAAAATATAGTTGTTTAATATTTAATGACGAAGACGACGTGAGAAACTAGGGCGCTTCAACCGGTTAGGTTATATTGCGCCGCCTGTGAATGAAAGTAAATGAGAAGATTTAATGCAGGTATGTGTTTAATATTTAATACAATCCAGAATTTGAATGGATTTTTTAATATATTTATTGTATTAAATATTAACAATTCCACCTACGGGAGTGTTTCCCGACTATCCAAATCGAGAAATATAGTTGTATGTACAGAGGTGTTTATTTAATTTAAAATATTACGTGTTTAACATTTTCAGTAATTTCTCGATTTGGTTAGTCGGGAAACACTCCCGTAGGTGTAATTGTTATTATTTACTACAATTCAGAAATTAAATATTTTTAACAAATAATAATGATATACCATTTTCCACGTCAAATAAGTTCATTGAATAAATTAGTTTGCTGAGTATGAATATATTTTTAAAATCAATTGTACACGTTAAAAAATGTACTAACAGTTTTATTGTAAATAAATTATAATGCTTACATATGTATAAATATGTATAAAATATGTAAATTACATCGTATAAAAAACCAACATTAAATACATATTTTAATCGGTGAATACAATGTGAAGTAATCATTTGGCTTGGTTACATAATGCCAACTCTTGTTGTGAAATTGTACTTAATGCGTCCTAGGTCTATAGATGTTCAGGATTTTGATTCGTTTAAACTTACAACGTAATTATTTTGATGTTACTAGAAACGATTAACCTTCTAATATTACTTGAATCTCCTCTAACGTTTTACCTCTAGTTTCTATGCAAACGAAAATTATGAAGACTACAGCGAGGAAAGCAAATTATTGCAAAGATCCAGAAGGAAAAGTTATTACCGATGTACTCAATCATGTAGGGGAATGTGAGAGGTACGATAAACGCAAGAATCCAGTTGACAAAGCTGCACATGGAGCAAGCCATCCCCTTGATCTCGGTAGGGAAGAGCTCTCCCAGCATGAGCCAGGGAACGGGGCCGGCGCCGATAGAGAACGCGGAGATGTAGAGGCAGAGGACGACGACTGGGAGCCAGCCGATCTTCTCCACCGACGAGGCGTCTCTGTCCAGGAAGGTGAAGTACACGCCAAGCGCGACCTGGCACACGCCCATGCTCGCCAGCGACACGATCAGAGCATCTTCCTCCCCGCCCTCTCCACCGTCAGGACCGCGATCAGCGTGGCCACCAGCTGGACGACGCCTATGATTATCTGACAGTAGTCCGGCTTCAAGGTCGACCCCGACCGCTGGAAGATCGCGAGCGCGTGGAAGATGACGGCGTTGATACCGCTCAGCTGTTGCGCCACCATCAGCCCGAACCCGATGAAGAGAGACTTCTTCGCCGCCTTCGACGAGAACTTCTCCTTGAAACTCTTTGTATGTTCTTTGCTCTCTTGCACGAACTTTTCAATCTCTTTGAGCTCTTCAGAGACGTCGTATTTCTTCCCCCGATAGAACTGTAAAGATTTCGCCGCCTCTTCGGATTTTCCCTTCATCAAGCGATGGTATGGGGATTCGGGGATGAAGATGAAAATCACGAAGAAGATTATCAACGGAATGGCACTGGCGATGCTCAGCCAGGTGATGTTCGCGAACGGGCCGACTGCGTAGGAGAAGAGGATCCCGATGACGAGGAGGAACTGGAAACAAGCGCCGAGGCCGCCCCGGATACTGGGCTGAGCGATCTCGCCGATGAAGACGGGGACAGCGACGCAGAAGGCGCCCCCGCAGAAGCCCGTGACGTAGCGTCCGAAGCAGTAGAGGGGGATGGAGTTGACGAAGGCGAGGATCAGCCAGCCGGCGATGAAGGGGAAGACGAGGACCATCATGACGAGCTTGCGCCCGAAGTAGTCCAGGATGAAGGAGAGGGGAAGCATCACAGTCGCGGCGCCGAGGCACATTACGCTGCCGACCCAGGCCACGGTCTTAGGGGACTCGTGGAGGTTCTCCTGGATCTTGATGGACGCCGGGGAGTTCCAGCCGAGGACGGTGCCGAGGGCGAAGGCACCCAACGTAGCTGAGGACACAACACACTCATTGTAAAGAACAACATGACCCAGGCCACGGTCTTAGGGGACTCGTGGAGGTTCTCCTGGACTTGATGGACGCCGGGGAGTTCCAGCCGAGGACGGTGCCGAGGGCGAAGGCACCCAACGTAGCTGAGGACACAACACACTAAGTATTAGTGTAAGTAGTTTTAGGGCGCTTTAACAGCTAAGATTATTCGCGCCTCCAAGATAAAACAATTTCTATAAGTGTGAGTTACCACCATGTATACTTCTTTCCAAGGGGAGGGACGTAAGGGATGACGCGGGGGACAAGAAGTGGACAGGCCTGTGCTGGTCAGAACCAGCCACAAGCGTATGGGGAGGGCAGGGGTTCCCCCACGTCGTGGTCGTCTTCGTCTGTGTCATCATCCGTCCGTGTTGTCATTGTCGTCGCCGTCGGGGAGGTAGTCAAAGGGAAGGGGAAAGTTCCCCGACGACGACCCAGAGCTCGCCATTAGTTTCAGGGAGTGAAACTCCCCTACTCACGGGTCAAACCACGAGAAGGTTGCGAGTTGGACTTTGATATCCCCACACTCATTGTAAAGAACGTTTTACCTTTTAAGGCTCCCCATCACAACTGACACTTTTTCACATCTAAACAGAATTCACATATTATCCTTGAAAGTCTATTTTTTAATAATTTCTAAAGAAAAGACTTGGGGGGGGAGAGGAAAAGTGGTTTTAAAAGTTATTTGGAAAATTTATAATATTAATATAAAAGTGTATTTGAAAATGGTTGACATGTATTAAGTTATTATTCGACCTCATACCACCATACAAAACTGTTGTATAAACCACTGTAATATTTAATTTAAAACAAATGGGTCCTTGACGGGGAGGTTAGGTCACTCATCGTTGTTATAATCTTTAAGAGAAGTTTGTTTTTAAATTGCTAGAACGGACTGGGAAAACCCCAAAAGTCGTTTGCCAGACGAGTGAGCGAGCCAAGTGTTGAGAACCCGGGAACATTTACATTTGAGTTCATTCATAGTGTTTTGAGTTTAGTTGGATAAGGGCGCGTCAAACTATAAGGCCATTTCTGCACTCTAGCAGATCCAGCCTTAGAGAGAGGAAAGAAGGTTTAGTTAAGTTAATTTGTATTAAGGGAGCTTCAACCGTTAGGGCATAATGTTCCACTCTAGCTTAGGATATTTGGAAAGGGAAAATTTCATGCTGGTCAGAACCAGTGACGGGAAAGGGGAGGAAAAGGGGGACTCTCACGTCGTGGTCGTCATTGTCTTAGTCATCGTTCATCTTGTCATTGTCGTCATCGTCGGAGAGGTCGTCAAGGGAAAAGAGAGAGGTTCCCGACGACGATCGCCAGAGCTCGCTTCTAGAAAGGGGGGGGGGAGGGAATGTTCCTGTATACTCAACACTTGGCTCGATCACTCGTCTAACAACTGTGTTGTCCTGTAGTTATTGAATATTTTCTCCGTGCGGTTCGTGAGTGTGTTATGAGGTGGACGTTGTATGTTTCTCTTGTGTTCTGTGGCTGTGGTTAATATACTTACCGTGGATATTATTATATTTTAATTTTTTGTTTTATGTTTGTGGGCGCATGTGTATAATTGATTTTAAATTAGAGTTTCTGGGATGAGTGTGTGAGGGGTGAACAGGGTTAAATGTTGTCCGCTAAGGCCAGGGATTCTAAAATATACAAAGAACATCAAACAAGAGTATTTCTATGAGAAATAAGTTTTCGATTGCATTGAAAAACGTGGCAGGTCCAGCGGACAATTGAACATCCAAAATAAACTGCAATCCAATCCAGTGGTGGATCCAGGGGGGTAGAGGTGATCGCCCCCTTGATTCTTAAAGGGTTACATTTTATTCTATATTGATGATTATAACAATAATACCAAATTGTAATGGTAAATCTAATAAAACATATTGAAATATCCCCTCTTAAGAGATTTAAAAACGTTTTTGACAAAACTTCCCTTTAAAAAAAGGCCTGCGGGGCTAAGCTGGGGGCCGCGCCTCCCAACCCTATGACGTTGCATAGCGCCAACTCGACCCCCCCCCCCCCTACAAAGGTCGAACTGAATCCGCCCTGTTCTGGACATACATATAGTTTTGTATACTTAGGCCATACTTGTTGAACAATCTTTCTTTTTTGGTTTTTGGTTTATTTGGATTTTGGACGCGTCAACCGTTAGGTCATAATGGAATGCACCACTCTAACCTAGGGGGGGGGGGAAAGGAGGGGCCATGCTAATCAGAACCAGCCACTGGTAAAGGGAGGAAAGGGGGGTTCTCACGTCGCGGTCGTCATTGTCTTCGTCATCGTTCGTGGTGTCATTGTTGTCATTGTCGTCGAGGGGTCATCAAGGGAAGGGGGCAAGGTCCCCGACGATCTAAATCTTATGGCCTCGACCCTATAACTATACTCGTCATGCCACCAACAAGTCTCACCTGATAACGCTGCGAAGTATTGAGGAAGAGTGGAAGCTTTTCCCTCCTTCGGCTCCTGCTCCATGTTGCTGTGTCTTCCGCGTTACCGCTCACAAGTCTTGACTTCAGCTGCTAGTTAGTCCACTGTCTGGTTACACTACCTGTTCCTACGCAATCAAACAGAACAACTATAACCACCAAGTCTTGCTAATAATATGTTATATTTTATGAATTATTGTTTTTTCTTAGAATACCTCTAATGGACAACGTTTACCTGCTTAGTAAAGTTAAAACCTCTTCGGTTGGGATAGGAATAGACGTTATAGATTGATGGAGAATATTTGAAATGTATTTAAAATGCATGTTCGGAGCTAGTGCCGAAATACCCACTCTATTCGCTGCCGTGGAAACCAATACCAATATGCAAATAATTTTTAACAATTAATATGATTGTTATAGATTTATGTGGCCCTCGATAGGTCTGTAAATGACAGTAAAATAACGATAAGCAATTGTTACGTTGCTGTTCAAACGTGGTCATTTTGACCCGTCTGGGCCCGGGGTAGAATTTGGCCCATGCAGAGCATGGCTCTACTAATCGTAAAAAGCGAGGAAAGAGGAAAAGTCCATGTCGCAAACGTCAACTAGGAAGTAGGGGAGTATATTATTCCCCGAAACTAGAGGCGAGCTCTGGCTTTCGTCGTCGGGGACCTCTCCCCCTTCCCTTCCCCCTCCCGCAATATATCTAGTTGACCTGAAGAGGGGCATATTGCAACTTCCCACGGTAATTGTTTTAAACTTTACCTGTCAATGATCAATCAACACCAAAAAGGCCTTCGCAGATCTTCTTATTCATTTCGGTTCGCCACCTCGGGCTAATTAACCCTTCTATTCTTCTGTCGGAAAAGCTGAAGTTACGTATTCACAGTGCGTTTGAAAAATAAACATTCACGCACAATATCAGTATCACAAATGTAATAGCCCGCGCTCAACTTACACTGAACGAAGGGGTATATTATACTGATTGCTTGTCCACCCTGGTTTGCTGCTGCTCACCCCTTCCAGTCTGCATCAGTGAGTGACATTCATACACAAGTCCTACAATCTACCCTGACAACTCAATGAATTTATTTGGCACTTTGCTACTCTTGTTCTAAAGGAGAAAGACTGGGTGTAGGGCAGTGGCGCCGGCCGAAAGTGCATTCTGGGGGAGAGGGGGGGGGGGGCAATAAGGAATTTCGATTATCAATAAAAAAAATCACCCATGCACAGTCTGTACATTTAATATTATCATTCACAAACCAAACATAACTTCATTTTCTTCAACATGCCATTTCATGTTTTTGTTACTGCCACAGGAATTCACACCAAATTAGCCGCGGAAAAAAAACTTCGACCAGATTATTTGTACTCTGTACTATAGGTACTGGTGCTTCAAGGGGAAACAAACACTGCATACAACACCCCCACCAAGATGACTGCTGGTATATACAACAACAATTGTCCCGGGAAAAGTATGTACCCTGGCACAATGGGGGGGGGGTAGGGGGGGGCATAATCCTTTTAAAAAAAATTAAACATGTGCAAATGATGTCCCCCACTGAAAATCAGTTATATAACTGAGTGGGAAGACTCTAAATACAATTTATTTATTTATTTATTTATTTATTAATAACAATTAACTATATATTTTAGCGTGCTTTCGTCGATAATAATTTATAAAATTGTGAAGATCCACAAATTGATAGTTTACAAAAACTTGTCACTTCAAAATTTCAACGATGAAAATTATTATTCTTGTTTGATATTGAGAGCGGGGGGGGGGGGCAAAACTAAAGTCTTGTTAAATGTGCTTTGTTAGGGAGATACATTAGCAAACGCACTTAGGTTTTATTCACATGCGATTATTTATGGTTGCAGAAATTTTAATGCACTCAACATCAAATGTGTTCAATTCCCCCTTAATACTTAATATCGACTGTAAAACTACTCACCAGTCACCAAGTTTTAATCCAGTTACGTAATCCTGTAATGTTCTTGCAACTAAAGTCAACCTATTGACGAGCTATTGATTGACGAACAACTCACACAGCTCAACAGCGAACTGAGACTGATGACAATAAAGAGTGTGAGTCGATACATCAGGTTGAGAAACCTGTCACGTGTCCTGTACATAGCGTGATGTGATGTGATGATAGACTGGAGATAATTACCCTATGCGGTGAGGAACGAAGATAATCGATAGTGCATGTGCATGGGCTGCACTTGAGGGAAAGAAATATATAATATATACATGGAATGCAGTCTCCGATTATCTGAAGTCTGAAACCTTATGTTTGTGACATTAAAAGGGAAATATATATTTTTAAGAGGACAGACTACAACATTTTTAAAGACTCAAAATTATTATTACCATGGCCGTCCGCAGAATTTTTCGTAAGGGGGGCAACTAACACCAGTAGCCTTCAAGGGGACTGGGGCAAATCCTCAAGACGTCTTGTACATCGATATGATAAATAGGGAAGCGACCTAGACTTTAAAAATAAATCTATCGTTGCCATTTTTTGAGTTTGAAAAAATACCAACTTCGGTTTTAATTTATAGGGTATATTTCGAAAACAAAAGTCGTAACGTTTTTTCTTCGAGGCGGATTTTACAGAGATTTGATGAAAAGATGAAGTGCCCTTGACGTAAATTATTGCCATCTTTTGACAAGGGGTGTAACTGCCCCCCATCCCCCCCCCCACTGGACGCCCATGATTGTAATGTTAATAATATTTTACAAAGTCGTTGTGTAACAGCTTACATTCGATGATACAATTTACAATGGACCCGCAGAAGAAGTTGGAGTAGCTTTGAAATATTGTAATCTTGAAATAAAAAAATAACCTTGGCTTTGTTTAATGGTGTGTTTTGTTTACAAGGTAGATCATTATGCAGGATAGCAAGAACTATAACTATCAAGAAAATGTAATTACGTTTAAATTATTGTGGAGTTGTTCATTTTGTAATAGTAGCTAGGAAAAGAACGTGTCAAACCTGTCCAGGGTAATGCATGCCCCTTAGTTTTTGCATGTTAACTGGGGATCTTGGAATTTGGAGTCACAACTAAGAGATTGTCTGAGGGCTGTTTAAGCAGACTCATTCCCTTGCATTCGCATGAACGACTGAGGAAAACCTCCGACAAACTTTCAGTTAGGATTGCTGGCGGCGGGATGCGAACTCGCCGGAAGTCGGTCGCGGAGTTCTAATGAACGTTTTACGTTGAAAATTTA
The DNA here is from genome assembly GCA_024449915.1 of Sweltsa coloradensis. NCBI lineage: Eukaryota > Metazoa > Arthropoda > Insecta > Plecoptera > Chloroperlidae > Sweltsa > Sweltsa coloradensis. The sequence continues at coordinate 52,857 of JAMZAV010002361.1, read as the reverse complement.
GTTTTTTTTTAGTACTTGTGTTAAATTAATGGTCTATTTGATTAAACTAAAACAAAAAGCACATTCAGATCTAGGTCAAATTGCAATTTTTATTTATTTATATCTGTTCGGAAACCCGACCAGGGTGCCATGCGGGGGTTTAGTTGGGAATCATGAAGGATGAGACTAGTAGGTTGGTAAGTAATTATTTATTTAAAATGTAATAATGATGTACAGGATTAGGATACCGACAGTGTTGGCTGATTCAGGAGGTCTCGGGTTCGAATCCCGCCGAGACCGGCAATCTAAAGGTTTTTCCGAGGTTGAGTTAAACAGCCCCCGGACTCGTATCACAATAATTTTGTCCTAATTCCAATAACTAGTTGTACTGAAGAGGGGCATGCACAGTCAGGCTTCCCACGAAAAATTATAAGTGATAGGTATAATTAATTACGAAAATTCCGGCAATAATATTTGCGTAGGAAGGGATGGGGGGGGGATGGGGGACCCCCCCTCCCTTCATCAATTCAGAGTGTTCTATATTTAATTTGATGTTCATCCACGGCTACAACTGAAAAACAAGTTGTCCACAGACCACAGTACAGTAGTTGTGTCCAGCATGCAGAAGCAAAAAAGCTCATGATCCCCCCCCCCCCAGTCAAAAAAGAGTTCTTACGCGCCTGCTGCCAGGGGCTGGGGGCAAAACTGGTCTGTGAAATAACCAAATGCATTCAGGTGTATATAATAAAAGAACCAGTGGCGTAACTAGCCCTTCTTTTCTTGGAGGGAAGGGGGGGGGGACATTTTTATAACATCGTCAGATCAAAGGTAAACACGTCTATTGAAAGGGGTATGTGGGTACAGTCAGTGGTGTCATCCAAAAATAATGTATGTATTCATGGGTAGATTGTGTAGAATGGGGACGGGGGGAGGACCCCCAGCTAACTGCCCGGACTTGTTTTTGATTCTTAGAGTGTGGTTAGAGTATTTTAATGAGTTTCTTTTTACAAAAACCTTGTAAAAAAATGTATGAAAAATTGCAAAATAAGAAAAATATCTCAATGTGTATATAATATCTGAATAAATACCTCATATCAAATTTAAAACGTACCCCCCCCGCTCCCTTTGACCAATTATGCCAAAAGAGTTAAATATTGGGCCAACTATGTCGGACTATATTGTTGGGGTTGTCGTATATTTTGATAAGTCGCGCGCATTGATTTGATATGCGGAATGCAAGTTCATGTTTATCCCACAGCCAGAGCGGCCTTATCAGTTGGGCCTACGTGCGTCTCGACCCGAGCATTCTCGAAGCTTGTAGACAGGAAGTTCTCAGTCATTCTTGAACCAGACCTGCCAGCCGCATCATCGCCTCGTCCTCGCTGCAGCCCGCCGACCAAACCACGAGGTGAGTCCGCTTGCAAACCATTGCAACTATCCCTCCCTGCATTGTTAAATCATACTTATCATTTTAGCGTTCAATTGTAATTGTTTTTAACCATTAGCTAATTATTCAATCTGATTTATTCCCAATAAATTCTATAGCGCATTGGCTTTTTTTTCCAACCATTAGAAATCATTCTTTCGAATGGTAACTAATAATTCTAAGGTCTCGATACAATTAAGTATCATATTTGCGATTAAGTTTCAAAATCAAATCATTCATTACTAACCATAGACAGAATATCCCACGTGAAAGCCGAATTTAGAATCATTTTGTTACTAATCTATAGATTAGATTGCTTTGCTAACCACGTGTCTCAATAATTCTGCCTTTACGGGGTGTATTCTGTCTATGGTGGTGAGACAACAATTATTTAATTCGTTCATTCTCTCGATTAGACAGGCATTTAGATAGATGTGTTCGTGTAGGCTGGGCAAGGTATTCTGCGTCTAGGTGCATGTACTCGACGATCGCCGTGTCTCAAGGTCATGTGTCTCGTCCTCTCCCACGTCCCTGCCGCGTCCCGCGGGAATATTATCAGCTATCAGCCGTCCTCGAGAGCTTTTTTCCAGTCGTTAAATTTAATTTCAGATCTCACAAAGTTGAAATTTCAAGCAAATCTACGGAATCTCGATTTTGAGCATGTCCTCGGGAACAACAGTGGAACGCGAGCTCGAATACTAAATAAAAATGTATTTTTCTCGGTTCTCGTTTATTCCTAATTCCTAGCATTGTTGCGAGTTGTATGGGTCTTGGATTTTGGGTACTCCTTCGGTTGGGGGGTTCAAATGCTTTTTGCGATGTTTTGCATGAAGTGCGTTGGTGTTAAATGAAATATAATACCAATTACCAAGTAGGCCCTACATAATGTAAAACATACGCGCTTCGCCCCCCCCCCCTCTCCCCCTAACCTAGGATTCCCTACAAAACATCGTAAAAAGCTTTTGGATCACCCCCCCCCCCCCAATCGAAGGAGTTCCGGATTTGGTGGTGGGTGTGCATGTTCCCCGAGCTAGCTATCTGGAGGTCAACCGTCAAACATGTAAACGCGCAATTACGCTGCAACAGAGTAATCATCTTGTACTACTTGCGACATGTCATCGTACGTACACATTCCTGTCTGTATCTGCCCGAATTATCGCATCTTTATAAATCATGTAGGCTACAGTCGCATTGTTCACTGTTCAGGGCGTATGTATTGGGCAGTTCTGTTTTGTCTAGGTAGTTCTGAAAAGTTTGAAGTGGCAAGATTTTGTAACGTATGTGGATCTTCTCAATTTCAAATTATCTTCTGCACGCTAAAAACTAGTAAAATAAAATATCCCACTTGCTACTTTTCAAGAAACAATTCTGACATGGACAATTTCGAAAATTTCTCAATAGATTTTGTTGAATATTTTAATATTATTTTAAAGATTAGCCCTACATTAGCCTAAATAAATCGATTGCATTCATTTTGCACATCTTGCAACAAAATCTTTTCATCAATTTATTCATATTTCATACTTTTAACCTTGATGGTTCCTATGTATGTACAATGTAGGCCTAGCCTATATATCCACTGGATGTGTAATAAATTAAATACAATGAACCACTTACCTGTAAGTGTAATCTGTAGTTGAACTAGTCGGTCAGGAGAATATTTGATACAGATAATTAAATGGTTTTATTTTGATATTATTTTCATAAAATTACTATTTCATTTTTGGTAAATTTATGCACAATTTTAACAACCTGCAGGTCCTGTCTGCACATATTTATTTCTGGGCTTATAAGTTGATATTTTTTATTTAAATGCATAATTCTTAACTTTACCTTTACAATTTAAGTTATAGAAAATAATTTGTTTCATCATCATATTGGAAAAAATGTTTCATATCCACCACTGCAGTCTGCAGATCAGTATTAATTTTCTAATTTTCATTTCCATCTCGTGTGTAGGGTCTGCCAGTAATATATTGCCGCCCCCCCCCCCCCCCCCCGCCCCCAGTAGGTTGGTAGGCTACTACCATAGATAGGGCTACAACAAACTACGTATTCACCAAGAACATTCCGATCTCCTCAGTCGAAGTTCTCCTTGATCTAACTCTTGGGTCAGTCTCATCCACTCTGGCATATTTTTTTAAATTTTATAAGATCAAATTATCCACTGGTCAACGATATATTATAGTACACGTTAGGATTTAACTTGCGAAAGAAAACTAACAATGGTTTTCTGTTTATTTTCATATTCAGTTGTGAACCTGTGGCCGATGCACCGCCCACCGAACACTCTTCACAGCCCACCTGAGCGACGGTGGACTCGGCAACCAGCTTACCTCGAGGTCTATACGATCAACACGAGCGGTCTTCAACTGTCTCTCGCTCCACATTCATCCTGGTAAGTTCCAACACGTGTTGTAAATTTAATGTACAGGGGCTCATTTACATTTGGCTTTTGTCTGTTTTTGGTAAATGATTAAAATACTTTACTATTTATTTTTTAAGTGTGATGTCCTCATTAATATATTAGTTCTGGAGGATAGATGATCAGTAATTAACTAGTACGTCATAAGCGAGTCAACCTCACGTCAAACTCAAACGCTTAGACAAGCTAGATGTTTTTCAACATCATTATCTCCCACATTCCACATAATAGTTTTGCCCTACCGTCCCATTATTGTTTCAAGATTTTTTACAACTGGGATGGTTTTACATACTTAATTAGATTCTGACCTCTGAGATTCAATGGCTGATGGTATCATAAGGCTATACATTCAGAAAATTATGGATTTTCAGTATTTTTATTTTTCGCTTTTTAGTCGCAAAATGGAATGGAAAGCCTGCGGTTACCCGATCAATGATTTTTTTTAAACGATACTAACCGCCTTTACAGGTTTCTTTTTTCTTACCATCCATCTTCTCTTCCCCAGAGCAAGGGTCACCTCAACAACCAGCTCATTTGATATTAAATTTATTAAACATCTATCCTATTCAATTATAAAAACTGATTTACAAATAAGAACAAAGCTTACCTTGAGGTGTACAATCTGCACAATAAGCTGTTTTCAACATTATCTCTTTTCATGAACAATTGCGAACCAATATTATTTTCAAACAATTACTTTGAGTTTTCAAACAAAGCAAAATGACCCCCAAAATATATGATTTCTCACATTTTTGCATAAACGCGGGTTCATGTGATTAGTGCGCAGGTCTGAAGCATATTGCGCCAAGGGATGCGAGTTCGTATCCCGCAGAAGGCATGTTTTTTTTATGTCCTTCACTCTTGTATATTGCCGTAATAGAGGTAAAGCAACAATAATAAAATAAAATACAAATATATTATTTATATTATATTAAATTCAAATTGTTGTTAAATGGGCATCTAGTGTAAGCCCTGTTTATTTACTGTTATGTATCAGATCTATAACAAAATGGAGACAAGACTTGAAATAAGTACATTCATTTTACTAGTAATACTAGCGGAGACCTTGCATCATATGATCATCTCAATGTTATAAGCACATACTGTAGTTTCCAAATAAATATTTTATTTTAAAGCGGCTTTAGGCCTATGTATTCTGCAATGTTGTTAGGATTTATCTTGTGACAAATCTTATTCTTGTTTCTTCTTTTTCGTTTCAGACCCAGTTGTGCTTGCTGCCGTTGCATACCCCACCGAACCAGTCTTCCCTGCCCACCTGCGACGATCAACCACCTGAGACGATTGTCCGACAACCAGCTTCATATCTGCTCATGTAAGTTTCAAGTCATAGCTTGATTCAAACTAGGGATCGTTATACGTTGAGTCAATTGAATCGAAATTGATTTCAATGTAGTCCCATCAATTATCTTACAGTAGGTTGGACTTAAGAAGTCAGTTTTGTGGTTTCTTATATTATCGTGGAGATTGCTTTACTGGTAGATAATATGAGCAGTAACATCCTATTTGTGACGGCTACAGCTTTAAGGTGTCATCTATGCATGCTTTATAATCGGTGACCCGCAACAATCCATACCTTATCTTCCCGACCTTCAGCTTAGGGGCCTACCCAATCTAGTTCCCCACCCTTCCTGACACTCGCATACTCTCCTGTATACCCAGCCATCTCCAGGTGACTTCACGTCCAAGCTCTCCCCACTAGGGTTGTGTGCAAACCCACTATTTTTACTTCAAACTTGAACTTACATAGATTTGAAGATCGAACTTTGAACTTACCAACCGAACCAAACCAAACTCAAACCAAACTTAAACTGTTATAATAGGTAAAAATACAGTGATAAGTCTGGACCGGCACCTCCACCAAGAAAGTATGTAACTTCTTCACCATCCAATTTTTTGTTTATAAATTTGTAACTGTAAATTGAGAACCATTTTATGACATGTCAAACAATAGGTGCCTGCAAACCACTACTAATTAATAATTTTAAAAAAAATTTAACTTTTATTCCTTGAACTTGGAACTTTTTTTCACTCTGAACTCGAACCTTTTTAAAGTTCGAGTTTGAATTTCTAACGTTCGCACATCTCTACTCCCCGCACTTCATGTACTCTAGAGATCCTGTACAACTTCTCCAATCTAACTTGGCAATTCAATTTCTTTCAAACCGTGAGAATGCACGCATCGTTCAACTTATGTTAATGCAGTAATTCTTCAAATTAGACCATGATGGACTCGTACTTTTGATTTCGGAACAGTATAATACAGTTGCATCCCGCGTAACGGCATAAGGCATGGGCTTTTGTAATTGTCTCTGGCCCTTGTCTATCGCCACTCATCGTCTCTAATAACGATATTGCAATAATAGAGATGTTCAACAAACTAAAATCAAATCAACGTTTTCTGGAAAAAATAAATGAGTCGTGACATTTTGTGAAAACAATAACAACGGCTAAATGATAGCACAAATGTTATTTCTTTTCAAGACATAGTAATAAAACTTTATTTGTTTTTAAAACAAAGGTCTGCTGTTCATTAAGGCTGCCTTAAGGCTATTTGACCGCATTTATCTATTTTCCCAAATATGCTACCAAGTCAAAATATAGTGAATGGCTTTGAAACCTGGCTCTATTCGAAAATTGTAACTATTTTTTTCAAATTTTTCTGATTGGGCACATGGCAAATATAACCACTTTAAAATAATTTCAAACTTCAATTCGACCAAGCACACCATTCAAGGTAGGTAGTTGTTTTTTTGTGACATTAATTTTCAACTGGTTTTGTAGAGGCTGACTGAAAGAAAAGATTTTTTTTAACAATTGTGTTTCCTGCAAATTTTTTCGTTTGGCTGTACAAATCGTTACAAAATACCGCCAAATGAAAATTCGCAGGAAAGACAATTATGAAAAATCTTTTTTCTCTCAATCAGCCTCTAGAAAACCAGTTGAAAATTAATGTCACAAAAACACAACTACCTACGTTGAATGGTGTGCTTGGGCAAATTGAAGTTCCAAATAACTTTGAAGAGGCAATATTTGCCGTGTGCCCGATCAGAAAAATAAAAAAATTAGTTTTGATTTTCTAATAGAGCCAGGTTTCAAAGCCATTCACTATATTTTGACTTGGTAGCATATTTGGGAAATTGAAAAACACGGTCGAATAGCCTTAAAACACAAAATAACACTTCAATTATCAATGAATTAAATCTTGATCAAGCCTCTGTTGGGAAAATTTGCATGGTTTTTCACTGATATAAAATAATACGTATTATCGATTGATAATGCAGTCACCTTTTTGATTATCAAGTGATTTCACTTTATCGTTGTGCATCTCAAGTTTGTTCCTGGTTCAAGCACAGTCTCTCCACTTTTGTCATATTGCTTTTATCCGGCTCCCTTGCTACCTTTCCTTTAGTCTTTGCATTAGTCTGAGAAACACTCCGGTGATGTATTGACTTCCATATAATTCCTTGTTACTTCTCTCTAAATTCTCTTGCTCCAAAGCAACTGCACCATATGTTGGTAAAGGTGAGAATAAATACAGGGTACCGTAACACAATAAAACAAGATTTAACATAACTATCAATCTTAATTGACCCTCCTAGATTAGGTACCGTAGTGTACTTCAATATCTTGAGAGGGTCCTGGGAGGTTCCTTATATGTTAGCGTACTTTCGTGTTTCTATCGCAGCACCCTGCCTCCACTTCAGGCAACCTATTGAAATGCTAGGATTCAGTTAAAGATACATACAAATAGATTTATTTGCATAATTTTTTTGACTCTTTACATGTAGACCATGGTCCGAGAACTTTTGCAAGTCTTGCAGGTCTATTTATCACTTTACAAACAAGAAGGTTTGAATCTCATGTAAGCTTAGATTTTTATTAATGTACTTTGATCCTATTCTATTTCATGGATGACGCACTAGAACATTCTACTTATAGTAAATGTGTTGCAATCGACCTCTTAAAGGTGATCTATCGGCCTTATAAAAAAAAATTAGTTTCAAAACAACGGACATAGTTCATCAATTATGATCATCGCACATTGCCAATTATTTTTTATTTATTTTTCGGTTAAGTGGTACTCCCAATATAGACGATTATAGCTTAATTTATGACGTTTTCCCCGGACATATTCCTGGCATAATTTTTTAGTTTGAAGGCTCAATTTTGTTTCTATTTGTAACACATACTCTTGCTTACAAATTGACATACTACTTGGATTTTTGTTCTCGTTATTATCTGGCACGGAACAAATTCTTCCGCGGGTACAAATACTAACGTTGTACAAGGGGAAGAAAAAAATTGTACTTTGCAAAATTTTAACGAGAACATTTTTCCAATTTCTCATCACCCTAAGCAACTCGACTAGTGGAGCCTTGTTCAAGTTTCTCAAACAAGAACTGCATTATTGCGTCAGTACTATAGGTGGAACCAGAAAAGGTGGCGGTCGTCAAGGTCAATCCAGAGAATGTATGCCAACGTTGACAATTTTCATACAACTGACATAGGGTAGGCCTAGGGCCTACCGTATTTGGTCAGTTATCGTGTTAGGATGCTTTCACATATATCAACATTTTATAAGATGTGAATAATTAGTTAGTCTCACAGAGTCAGTATTTTAACGAAATAATGATATTACGAAATACTATTACTATATACTATTACGAAAGTTTTTTTTGCCTGGTTGGATATGGTGTGTCCAGAGTTCCAGCTGTTTATAATGTCAACCTTGCCAGATGTGATGTCAATGTTTAGGAGCAACAAAATGTCGTGATTTTATTCGTGCACTTCATAAATACTTTATATTTAGGATATATTGGGCAAGGCTTGGCTTTAAAATAATCGTGTTTTTCTTCGAAAGCAGTTTTATTTATTATTTTTATTTTATTTACTTTTTGCCAATACGGTGGCCATAGTGCGTGGGCGACAGTCCTGCAATCCTTTGGCGACTGCCACCTTAACTGGTTCCCCCTATACCATGTTGATTCAAATGTAGATTGCACTACCACTTGAAGATGTCTATTAAGTTATTTTGCTTCAAATATGCTTAGCTTTTATTAGCAAGTACACCACTCTCAAGAGAGTGGTTAGAATTAAAATAAAGGCCCCAATTACATCAACGGTAACTGCAAATTAGTAGCGATGTCAAACGATTATAGTGATCGGGCTAGAGGGGTGTGTAAACTGTTTTATTTTAAGGGCAAATTTTGTTTTTAAAATTAAAGATTTTGTTTTTAAAGCTCTAAAAGTAAAGTAAAAGTGTTGAGTAGTTTTATCTGTAGTTAAGACGCAAGTAACTATTCTTAACAAACACGACAACATAAAACAACGCAAGCTAAAAAAAAAAGAAATGTTTATATTCCGACTTCCCACTTGACGAAGAAACCAGGTTCTCGCTGGACTATTTACGATGGTAACCATGACGAGCCACACAGTTGTGACTGGACTTTTTAGATTGACTGTTGGAAAGAAGATGAACCCTAAATGTCTTTGTTTTGTCAATGTACTTGGCCAAGATTTTTGGAAGAATACACAAGTAAATCCAAAGGATTTCCGGAATGTACTCTCAACAGACGAAGTTACAATCACCGCGATGGGGCTACACGTTGTGATTAAACTGCGAGTAGTTGGCTACTAATGGAATATGACTAATTAAGCTCATTAAGTTGTGTAATTATGATTGTGCTGAAAGTTTTATATTCATATAATAAGTTATATGAAGGAATACAAAAGATTTTCTCCCAAAATGCTAAACATGAGCACATCAAATGACATCCATAGTTGAACTACAAATTTCTTCAGACAGAAATGTACTGTGAAGAACAAATTAACCATGTGTCTCATCATAGTGTAATAAAATCACACTTCAAATCGGCTCACAACAGCAAAGTAAGGGAAAGATGGAAGGAGCAGCCGGGAGGCCTACACAAACAACAAGGGAAATGGAACAGATCTAAGAAAGTTTACACCAGCAATGTTTCAATTGAAGACTGGGCATGATAACTTGGAGGGCTATTCCTGAGTTTGCTCGAGATGAAAACGGGACGAGTTGTTTCACAACTTCTTTCATTCTTTAGACTTGAGAGGAGTCGCTAAGGCTGGCGCGGAGACGAGTTTAGACGCTCAGCTTTCTGTTTTTTTCCCCCGGGTAAACGGTTTATAAAACAGTTATAAAATTTCACACTAACGTTAATAAAGAATAAATCTATGGTATCCAGTACGTGTATTCCTAAATTAATTCATCAATTTTGAATTAAATTTAGTGACATCATTGTAATTTACTCCATTTTGGTTAACTTTAGGAATTTATTCCAAGTGTACAGATTTTTTAAATGCAAATTTGCATACTGGATATCAACATTTAAATCAATGTGAACGCTGAACGTGCAGGTTAATTTGGTTTTATCGTAAGATAAACTGTTTGGTGGGAATTTCTCATTTTTTCACGTTTTGGACTTACGTCTTGCAATGGGGCTTTATGGTCAAGTGCGGATGTCAATATACAAGTACTATTCATGCAAAATTTGGAGTGGAATGATATTACCAACCATTCAGTAGAAATCATTTAAGTTGAGCCAAGCTCAGCGCCCCCCTCTTAGAAGGTCGTTTTAAATTTTATTACTACGATTCAATATCTAATAATGTTTATAACGTAATATTATTATCTATTTAACCTTTTCACTATATGCGGGGTGAGGCGAGCTCTTTGCTGTGCTATACCTACGTACACACGGTTCACTACTTGCGCTGTTTGTTTAAATTGTATGAGTCGATATACTGCAGATACCAATGAACAGTTAATTGATATCACGGACGACATCTATCTGCAAAGTGTTGGAACTACAAGGTAATTGTTCGACTATTGATATATTTGACTGGTTCGTGATTGTTTGAGTCGTGTAGAAGACAACATCGTCAACGGAACTTGTTTCAAGTAAATCTAACCTTATCTTCACGCCAAAAAAGCAATATTTCGACCAGTGATATTGCAAATCTTTTCGACTACATTATCAGATGATAAAAGTACAGTTTGACTGTGACTTTAGTTGAAATTATTATGACGGTGGTTGATGATAGTGACTACGTAAAAAAAAAACTCATGATCACAAAACATCTCCATAGATTTGGAATGTTTGAATCGGCTAAATGCAGATTATAACGACCCGAGTACACGACAGACGACGCCTGCTTTTATGTGCTGGATTTAAATAAAGCAATTGACGGAATGCCAGATGGCATAGGCAGTAATGAATGAATGAATAAATAAATAAATAAATACATTGTATTTAGTCTACCCACTCAGTTATATCACTGATTTTCAGTGGGGGACAGTAAATCAAAGCGACCAAGCCAACCCTGCAGGCTCCGACGCAATCGACGAGTGAGCGATAACCAACCAAAGATCGATATTTTTTAATAGGAAATACAGCAATCAGTGGAATGGACAGTGCGAACACCCGCGGATCAACGCCAGAATCAACAAGGCCGATTGCTAGGACGGCTCCAAAGTCACCGTGTACAAACTCCTAAGACAAGAACTGATGGACTTAAGTCCAAATCAGAAGTTTAAAAAAACTTCTGACTTTGACAGGAATCTAACCCTGGACCTTCTGCATTGGAAGCAGATACGCTAACCACAAGACCAACGAGCCATACAAGGGAAGCATGTCTCTACTGGGCGGCTAGGCACATGATGATATAATGTTAATGAACAAAAAACGACAGAAATATACGAAAGTAAGATGGAAACAAAATCTATCTGACAAACCATGGCCGGAGTTCCCCAAGGAGCTGTCACAAGTCCTACTCTTTACCCGATATGTATTACTAACATTCAAGAGGGAGCAAGGACAAATTAAAACAGTTTGTTGATGGCGTTGTGCTGTAGTATCGTGGTTTCAAGATTCAAGAAAAGATGGAAACTGAAATGAAGCTCTTGAAGTATTGGAGGAACGGACAGAATAGAATACAATGATTGATAATTAACAAGAAGACTGTTATGACTTTACTAGCTCCAATGCAGATGTTCTCGTCACAAGTGGGGGTGGTGTGAATACACAGTAAAAGGAATGTCTCCTTTGTGTATAAAAAGAGAAATAGGTGTAGCCAACACAAGCTAGAATTATCTGAGCTAGATCATAGAGTTCCTCAGTGGGCAGGATCCACGCTGAGCTAGCGTGATTAGTTGAGACAGTTGTTACATTGGCAAAACAACTTCGAGCTACCTGCTTTCTTTTGTTGGAATGACCAACTGCCACGCCTACACACTACTGGATGAAGTGTACCAACCTTTTCTCAAGTAGAGAGCAAACTATCGACTGACTGGCTAGAAGACTCAAGATAGCACGAACCATCTCAATGATTGTGGGCGTATGAAACAATGAGTAGACATATCTACACAAACATTTGTCGAAACGTTTCGGGCCGCGTGGCCTTGGTCACTTGACCGAATTGAATTTTGGTGTTAAGGTGCGGTTTAATTTTAGTATTTTCTGGTGGTAAAAAGTTTATGTTGACTTGTGCTCATTTTGTTAAATAAAACCATTTGCGCGTATTTCACAATTATTGTCTTCGCGAATACGAACGGGGCTCGTCAATCTTGATCGATATCGAATCAAAATAACTCGTTTAAATAATTTTGTTCGATCGATACTCAATTGAGTACATATGTACTCGTTTAGAACATTAATTAATCTGAATATATTTTCTACTTCTATTTTTTCTTGTCAACCAAAGTAGAGCACCTCCACTTCTAAGAGAACCCGTTTTGTAAATCAATCGAATGCCAGGCAGTCAACTAATCGACAAATCCATTGAAGAATTGTTGAACTGCAACAGGATAAATTATCGATATAACAAATGCTGAATTTATTGGTAATATTGAATCGTAAGACAAAACTGGTCAATAATCGTTTTGTTTGACATCCCTACAAATTAGCCAATTCAGCTTTCAAACCTCTTGAGGTTTAAGTCTGAAATCAATTAGTATAAATAGATTAGGTAATTAAATAAATTCCCACAGCCAATTTGCTGCCTTTGAACGGCCACAACTTCCGGCTATTGCTTTAACCCTCCCACCAAGAGTCATTTGATAATTGTAGTTTATGAGTTTGTGAGGATGTATCCAAATACTTGGCTGTAAACTAGAGCAAATTCAATCTCAAAATTCAACATTTATTTAACTGGGACCCAGAGAAAAGAACAGCAGTACCTACAGTATAACATGTTGCAGAGACTTCCGAGGCAAGCGCTGTGAAGTTCAAGTGCTCAGGTTTCCGTTCGGCCTATTTGAAGAGAAACTGTTACTAAGATAATGATCATACTTCACAAGTTCGTTAGTACAGATACATTGTTCGTTATGTAATATTCTCATTACCAAATCAATATAGTGATTTCAATTAATTAATTTAATTTGGTAAAATCTAAAATATGTGTAATACTAGTTGCTAATTTAACTTGTTTATTCAAATAGACTAGAATGTTTCAAAATTTATTTTGTACTAGATCCCACCATTAGAATCAATTTGAATGCATAGAGTAATTTTCTAAATTCCAAATTAAATATTTGAATGGGGTTTAAGAATAAATTAATGTTTGGGTGCAAACTGTAACTGTTGACACCTTGCTTGAGGACTTGAACGCATACATTTCTTGCAACAGAGTGAATTGAACATTCCTGCCAAGTATGATCATGATATTAGTAACGAATCGGCTGCAAACAATAGAAACCCGAGAACGTGTACATTTCCCGCGCTAGTTTCAGAGTCTCTAAAGAGTGTTCACAAGACAGACGTGTACACGGCACGATCGAAAGCACTCAAATTCAGATGTACAACATTCTGGAGAAAAATGGAAACTACATACGAGAATTCTAAAATGCACAAGACACGGATATTTGTATGCAGAAGAACATACAACAAACAGAATTGATGTATTTAATAAACCCTACTATACACCATGGTTCGCATAAAGTCGACGCAACGGGAAAAACAAGAGGTTGTTCCCGCCGCGTTGACTTTACGCTTAACCATGGTGAATAGTAGGGTTTATTACATAAAGCAATTCTGTTTGTTGTATGTTCTTCTGCATAAAAATATCTGTGTTTTGTGCATTTTAGAATTCTTCATGTATGTCGATTCAATTTTCCTCCAGAGTGTTGTACATTTGAATTTGAGTGCTTACGGGCGTGCCAAGGTCATAATTGCCTAGTGAAGACTCTTAACATGTGTTTACAAGTGGTCAAAGATTACTGCAAATCTTAGTTGTTACAAAATTATATCTAATGGAAATCTAGACACTTTTTATGCATATTTATTTGATTTTCAATTTGCTCGGTTCTTGCAACCTGACCACCTAGACTACAATGTTGAGTGTAGTAATTGGATACACCCTTTTGGTTCATGATAAGCTTCATGCATAGCGTAGATAGGATACTAAATTTTAGTACACAAATAAAGCCTAATATTGATATGTAAAAGAATGCTTTCTAGTAGTAGGGCTAATTTTTGTACTAAACATGGCTCTCGAGATTAAGTAAAAATTGTAGCTGTGAAATGATAAATGACTAGGCCCAAATCAATTCAATATATTATGGTATTATGCAAATGATTCGATGTCAATCAATGATCTTTAATTAGGTAAAAACTAGTGTTATGTTATTATCATGTATTGCGGAGTTGAGTGTGTAGGGTGTAGCCATAGGCCTGGCACCATCGGTCGCTTACAGGTGTATCGCGTTGTACCACAGAGTTTTCCCTAGTTCCCTAGTATATAGCGGCAAACAATGAAAGGAATCGGCACGTTGTGCGAGGCATCATTGTTTGCTTCAGCTTAACTAGCGGACTTGCGTATTTTTAGTGGTACATTGCGATAGACGAGCGACAATGATGGTGGGTGTATCTCCAACGACACACTGATCACTTTATGGTATTATTAGGATAAACAAACTTTACTTGGTTAGTTTGAAGAGCAATAAAAATGTGATTTAAAATACTATTTTTGTTTGATGAGAAGTCATTGCTAACAATGATGGATTATTTGATATCACCAAATTTGTTTTTATGTGGTATTACATTTTAATATATTTTAATTTGATTCAATGGATTTGATATTATTTACACTATTTTTTTGTTGCACTATTTGAGTATCAGGGGTTGGGAAAATTAATCGATAACAAAAACTATCCCGTCTGCTGTGTTGCAGGTGATTGTGAAACCCTGGGAATTAATCTTGCATTTGAACTAGGAGTCGGAAACTGCATTCTTTGCCGCATCTATTATTCACATTAAATGAAATTCAACAATTCAATAGGGATGTTATTCTAATGAGTATTATTTTTATAATCTTTGATTATTATTCAGGCATTTACTATGAATGTAAAATTACACTTTCAGATTGCCTTTGTTAAGAATTCTTATCAGAACCTAATGTTTCTTCTAATTAAGGAAAATTGACTGATTATGGTTATTTGCAAATCAAAAAAGAGATTTAGAGGTGCAATTTTTAGTTTTGTTAGATCTTTAGTCTGAATGGACAAGATTGAAATATTGCTATTAGTACAAGTAACGGAATTAATTTAATTGATTTGGCAACAGTATTGTGAGGACCAAAATCACTTTTTTATGTTGAATAACATTTTGTGAGATTATTATCAGGTGATTTTGTTTCAATTTTAGTGTTAATCCTTTATCTCCAATAAAATTGCATAACCAGTATGAATGTTGTCTTCATTCAGTGTTGAGAGTTGTTTGTGCAATTTCTTAACTTGTTGTGATTTGTGTTGCAGAAAACTGGGGTGTTCACATCTTGCTCCTAGACTCTTCCACATCTTGCTGCTAGAGTCCCAAGTCTCTCGTCTGGACCGCATCACTCTTGAAGTCTTCGCTCTCCCCAGTGCATCAACTCCAGCCATCACCAAACACCAGTCATCGACCACTAGCTGCACATCACTTGAAGATGTGGCTGAAATGAGCTACACGCAAAGGTTCTATGAAACTAATTACTTGACACTTTCTAATTTCAAGGCGTGACATACCCTATATTGTGAATACATTTACTGTACTATCTGTCACAATATATGCACATGTACTCATGCATGTTTTACTACTCTTGTACTTATGCACCAAACTAATTCCACTGTACTTTTTTAGCAATGTATTATAGAGCTGATCTGTGTAAGTCTATGACCAACAGTCGTCATCTCCAGCTGACTTCCTAGAAGTTTAGCCTTGAGATGAATGACTAGTTTTTCATGAGACTTATACAGAAGTTCAGCTCTAATCATTCATGCATTCCATTCTTAGCCTTTAAAGCACTTGACCTAGTTAATGGAGATAGCCATTTTTTTCAAGGCCAAAGCAGTTGACCTACTTTATGGACTTAGCCATTTTTTTGAAGGTCATCAACAAGCAATAATAATTATTATTAATAATGATAATAATAATTAATAATAATAATAAATAATAAAACAATTTATAAATAAAATACAAATTTATTGATAAACAATACAAATATTATACAAATATTGCAAATTTATACAAAAATTGAGCAAAAAATACAAAAAATGGGCCAAAAAATCGCTTTTTATATACCCTAAGTCTTTTTTGCACTTCAGAGCTACCAAGTTTAGCGGCGAAACTTTTCACTTAAACAGAGTGTTCTCCCCAAAGTATAGACAGGACTGATGACAAAACTCAAAAGAGGCCCACTTTCCAACATTTAGTTGTGATTGAACATACGAGGGTTCAATCACAACTAAGATATTCAGAAAATGGCAACCTCTTGTAAGATTCCATATCAGCCCTGTCAGTGCAATGGATGGGGATAACACTCTTGTTTAAGTGTAGAAAAAGCAGCAAAAGAGTGAAAACAGTTCCAACACCGCTATGCAGGCCGACGCAGCCATGAGAACAAAATACACACTCCAGTGGTTAATAGTCAGGCGGCATACCTGGAGAATACTTCAATTTTAGTATAAAAGCATGAAATTTGGCATGATGATCGGACATACCCTACTGATGATTTAAGGAAATGGAGCCAATCGAAAATTTACCCAGGGATCCTTCAAATCAAAGATGGCGTCCAAACATGGCTTATTTTTTTAAAAATTATGGTCCTATGTTATTCATTTTCACTTTACGCACATACTTTCAAGTACTGAATATAAATTTGAGGTTAAAATTAACTTTTTTTAATCAGAAACCTCTTAAAATCAAAGATGGCGGCCAAAAAATCAGTTTGTCATTTATTAACGGATTTGATTGAATTTCGGTTTCTACACGTATATTGAGCTAAGTATCATTTTGAGGTAAAAAATATGTTTTGTGACATTTATTGGTCACATAACCTAGAAAAAGTTTGAAAAAGGACGAAACAAGATTTTGTAATGTGATTATTTACTTATCACTGGTAGCCAAACCTGATAAAAACACACTAGTTCGTATTTAGCAAACACTAATTAATGTTAAATACGTATTAGTGTGTTTTTATCAGGTTTGGCTACCAGTGATAAGTAAATAATCACATTACAAAATCTTGTTTCGTCCTTTTTCAAACTTTTTCTAGGTTATGTGACCAATAAATGTCACAAAACATATTTTTACTTCAAAATGATACTCAGCAGCTCAATATACGTGTAGAATCCGAAATTCAATCAATTCCGTTAATAAATGACAAACTGATTTTTTGGCCGCCATCTTTAATTTAAAGAGGTTTCTGATTAAAAAAAGTTAATTTTAACCTCAAATTTATATTCAGTACTTGAAAGTACGTGCGTTAAGTGAAAATGAATAACATAGGACCATAATTTAAAAAAATTAGGCCATGTTTGGACGCCATCTTTGATTTGAGGGGTCCCTGGGTAAATTTTCGATTGGCTCCATTTCCTTAAATCATCAGTAGGGTATGTCCGATCATCATGCCAAATTTCATGCTTTTATACTAAAATTGAAGTATTCCGTGGATATCTCCAGGTATGCCGCCTGACTATAAGTGACCATCATTGCTCCTAGTTTTATTACGTATTGAAAACCATCAAGGTCTTCTGTGCTTGCAAAATAAACAGTAGCCTACCCTTCCTCAATGCTTTGGAAATTGCAGTTATTATTTATTTCATATCACATTCAGTTATACAAACTGATGTACAAATTAAACTAAGATTGCATTCAAATAAAATACATATGTATTTAGAGCATAGGTACCCACTTGTTCACATTATTATCGGACACATCACTTAACCCAAGATATATTTTTATAATAAGAGTGATGTAAACAAGTAGGCCTAACCTAGATTGTCCTTCTTTGTAAATCAGTTTTTTAACTGAATAGAATAGACATTAAAAAAAATAAAAATTGAGAATGTGTTCAAAAACTAACAAAACTTGACAAAATTCAAAACAAATGCACAATGTTTTTTTTTTGGAGCAAGACAAAAACTGCACAATTATGGAGGCCTTTAACTAGAAAATAACCCAAGCCTAGGAGATTTCTACTGGCTATTGCAGGCTAGCGTTTTCCTCATCCTCATATGTCGATCCCGATATTGCAATTCACAAACCAGAAATGGAATACTAACTGCTAATTTTATTGCGAACACACAAGGGATGCACAACGATAAAATAAAATAATCCAAAAGGTGCCTGCATTATTAATCCTGGATTATTAATCCATTATTCAATTATTAATTAATTTATAATCCATAATAACGAACAATGATGTCAGTAAAAAGTAAAAACGGTTCCACTTCTACCAGCGGACAGGCGCGATCAAGACAATGACTCAAAAAGGTATTTATAAAATAAATAAATTCATATTTAGTCTCCCACTCCATCTCATAAAGTCATAACTGATTTTCAGTAGGAGACTTGTGAGTCTGTGATGGGGAAGTATCAAATTATTAACATTTACCGAATTAAATGGCGATGACATGGCGTAAGCGCAAAGAATATGATGTGACTAATTTTTGAAGTTTTTCTTCAGAAACCAAGCAATTCTAATTTTGTATAATATGACCCAACGTTATTGATTTTTGTATGCATCCCTAGAACAAGGTCAAAATAAAATACAAATTTTATCAAGTAATGTTTGATGTTGTGAAAGCAGAGTTGATGAGAAATCTCCTAGCCTGAGGCTAATCCAAGTTGAAAATAATTATAGCCTAGTATCTGCCTATGACCCCCCACCCCCCTTAAGATCAAGCACAGAAGAGTTGATGGTTGCCAATGAGCTCAAATTGCTCGTGTGTTTAAAGTGGCAGACCCCTGCCAACATTGTTATGTGGTTTTGCAAGAACTATAGCCTGCATGAAAAAGATTGTAATGTTGCGGTAAGATTTTATTTAATTTCTAATTCATTAAACGCATTTAGAGCCCCGCATTTTTCGTAAGTGGCGGTATAATAGCTTTTACAACGAAATTGGGAGAAATTTGTTTTTTATACCGAAATTGAGATAAAATTGGTTTTTATACCGAAATTAATGATTTTTAAGGCTATTCCACCGCGTTTTTCTATTTTCCAAAATATGCTACTAAGTTAAAATATAGTGAATGGCTTTGAAACATGGCTATTTTAGAAAATCAAAAATATTTTTCCAAATTTTTCTGATCGGTACACGGCCAATATAGCCACCTCAAAATAATTTCAAACTTCAATTCGCCAGGGCACACCATTCAACGTACGGTGTTGTGCTTTTGTGACATTAATTTTAACTGTTTTCTATGGACTGACTGAGAGAAAACAGATTTATTTTAACAATTGTCTTTCCAGCGAATTTTTCGTTGGCGGTATTTTTTACCGATTTGTACCGCCAAACGAAAAAATTCGCAGGAAAGACAATGTTAAAATAAATCTGTTTTCTCTCAGTCAGTCCAAAGAAAAACAGTTGAAAATTAATGTCACAAAAGCACAACACCCTACGTTGAATGGTGTGCCCTGGCGAATTGAAGTTTGAAATTATTTTGAGGTGGCTATATTGGCCGTGTACCGGATCAGAAAAATTTGGAAAAAATATTTTTGATTTCTAAAATAGCCATGTTTCAAAGCCATTCACTATATTTGACTTAGTAGCATATTTTGGAAAATAGAAAAACGCGGTGGAATAGCCTTAAGTGCAAAAAATACAAATATATCTATATTATTCACTGAAAACTCTATTTATTGTCAATACAAATGGTGAAATTACGCGTAATGGCACCTTGTCCAAAGCATTTGTAATGCAACTGAAGAAATATTAATTTCATCGTATTGAATTAGAAAATTAACATTAATAAATTTGCATTTTTAACTGACACACAGCATCAATATTGTAAGTCCGCTCCTAACGCTGTATTAAAGTAAAGTATTGCTTTTAAGATCTAATATTTTACCAAAATTTGTACTCTATTTACCGAAATATGCATATTTTTGTCCATTTTTAACACGAAATTAGGAATTTAATTCAACGAAATTCATAAGTTTTATTTACCATTTAATCTTGCCCTTACGCATATTCAAAATACAAACCGTACCAATATTTGAATATTTTTCTTGCATCATATAGTTCACAAAACCACATTACTGTCGCAATCAGTTATATTAATATTTTGCACCGTTCTCGTGAGTTGAGATATTGCTAAAACTGTAACTGTAAGGGTCTACCACCTTAAGAAGCCTGGTTCTTCTGGGTCGCAATGTATAAGTTCTCACCACTGTCGGCCACAACAAAAGGTCTGTTCATTTCTAGTACATAAGTTATAAAGCAAACAAGGTTCTCCATAATTTGGTTGATGGCTACAACAATATGACTTACAGTTACAGGTACTAATTGAATGTATTGATTTGTTGCACAAGAGTACAGAACATTCCTTAAAGCAGTGTTGTCTGTAAGCAAAATTCTGGCTCCAATTCAGTTACAAAAACTGCCAAACACTGCTTTGAAAGAATGTGTACTCTTTACTCTTTTCTAATTAAAATCTCAATCTTGAATTGGTTTGTTTTTGGCAAAACAGGGAAATAACCTTCAACAGATACTGGTGTGTTAACTAATATAATATCACAATGCTTTTGTTAAGGTAGTAAATAAAAATAAAAATAAATGTGATGCAATCAGATGGAAGTTAAATGATTTTTAGAGTCAACTGTGATTTCTTATGTGTTTTATTGTTGGCTCCAAAGCCACTCTTAACGTCGTTATGAACCCGTCTCCTGGTTAATATTATAATACGTGATCTATTTAGGAAGATAAAAAAACTGCTGGAACCAGGATCTGAACCTGGGCCTTCTGCATTGGTAATCTGCTTGATTGCAGAATGCACAACAGTGTGAATGAGCCCAAGGTTTGTTTTCTACAACCTTTTTGTAATTAGAATGGAAATGTATAATTTGATTTTGATAATAAATAATAGGTAGGCCTAATATAAAAAAACGAAAGAGGGCACAAGCATTTAGGTACAAAAGCAAGCATGAACCTATGCATAGGCCTACATAATTACTTTTTAAGTTTATCAATCATTGATAACGATATCAGCAATGTTCAAAATAAAATACTGTTTTTTTTTCTATTTGATTTGATATTTGTCTTTTGAAATTGTTGTTCATTGGCTAAGAAGTTACTAATAATTACACGTAACATCATTGCAACAACTGCGTAGGTACCTGTATACCTAGGGTACTCAGTGAATAGTATTTTTGTTGTATATTAATCATAAGGCCTACTCAACAACTACAATATATGTCAAACCTATCAACCTACCAAAACTTGACAAACCCTATTAATACAATAGGGGCCTGTCTGTGCGTATCAATTGCCTTTGTGGGTGAATAACTACTCGACTCCACTCTCTCTGTCCTGTCCCACTTTAGGGTTTGCCAAAAACAGAACCTGTTTCAAGCCGTTTACCTGAGGAACACAACGACTTTATCTTAAATCGTAATACAGCCATTTGGTTAGGCCCTACCCTACCAGTACCTATATTGAGTTTATTGTTGTAGCCATATTGAACAGACCTATTGTTGATTGCAAGTATGTCAGTGGTACATGATATATAATCAAGAGAGCTGCCTTAGAGAACAACGCATACAATCAGGGCCACTTGCAAATCACGGTGTCAGTAAACCTAGATCTAGGATTGTTGTGAGGAGAAAATAGTTCGAAAGCCAGATTCTTGGAGAATAGAAACACATTTTAATTTAGGGCTCAGACTGTGAATTGCAAATGACCATGATTAGGGAATACAAACAAAGCCATCACCTCAGAAATTTGCGAGAGATTTAAACTATTAACATAAAACAGCAAATTTGTAGTTGAATGTTCACTTGGCATTGAAATATGTATTGCAACTCGAAAATATTGTTGCAGATGAGTAGAAAAGAAACTAAATACAGCTTCGTGAGATGAAACCTCATGAAATAGCAAATAATACGTTAATGCCAACTTTGGCTTAGCAGCTGAGATCTGTTTAGGAAACTATGTTTTATTTTAGTCAAAGCAACAAATAGACAATTTTGCTCAAACTCAAAACAAGTGCATATCATTGAAATTAAGTTGAATATCATCAATATGGCATTTTTGCATAGTATGGCTATGGCACAATGATTGGACAACATGAATTAAAAGACAATCACGATTTTGATAGCCTAAGTACTTTGACAGTACCTAATAGCAACAATCACAATTGATTGACTTAACTAATAGAAGTTAATAAGTGATTCCAAAATATGGTGAGCAAATTATATGGAATATATTCCACATGGCACAAACGGTTTTATGTCCCCTCTCATCTCAAGCAAGGGATTGATAAAGCTCAACTCATATTTCAAGAGCTTGTGCCCTCCACACGCACGCGATGCTGTTTATGTGAATAGCAACAATCACACGCAAGTAACTCCGCACACAAGAACATGGATGGATTACAAAATAAAATACACAAGCTAACATTTAAAATCTGTGATACTTTCACAAGCTCAGTCGCTGATCTAGGGCCAACAACGACAGAGGGTACGACACTAGTTGAGTAAGCTATTCCCTAATCATTAGTGAAGCTATTTCAGTAGGCCTATTTCTAAAGGGTTGACCAAAGTCAATGCTGCTGTTGAAATATTCACTTAAGACTGTTGGCAGAGCTCGAGCAAACCAGGCTTTGACGCAGAACTTTAGTCTGGATCACTTGGAAGCTCTATCGCTTGTCCTATCGGGTTGTGGTTTGCAACAAAATGTTAAGTAAGAATGTGAAATAGTTGGTATCAAGGCACATTTTCCAAATACTGCTCACTTTTCTTGTTTCTTGTTAAAATATGACACCAAACAGTTAATTTGTAGTAGGTAAATTCTCAATTTTGTATAAGAGACAATTACTTGAAATTTCAAGCTCTGCTTTGATATTATAGACACGCGCTCATCCTTTGTGAACAGCCTTCCAAAAATGCCGATTATTTGGATGAAAATTAAAGGCAAAAAAGCGGTATGTTTTGTATGTGAAATTAGTTGGATTTGACGATCGAGCGTTTTTTTAAATGGACATTTAACATTGTAAAAAAAGTTGGCCCGCGCTTGGCAAACGGTCTTAATACGTTAATCCGTCACAACGAGAGACACTCTACGTGAAGTGAAACAATTCAATTCATATGGTTCACCTTAGAACCATGTAGAGCTACAACAATCTCCTTTAATAAAAATACTTTTAAAGTCATAGCAGTAATGTATCTGATTTAATAATCCATCCATTACCTGAGAAATTGAAGGCTGTGGGTAACACATGGAAATAAGTTAGGACTTCGAGTAATCCCTCCCTGTCTAGTCTAGCGAGTCATTATGTCTCTATCTCTGAGCTGTGTTGTGTGTATGGGTCAGTTGATTGATGGGTTGGATATTGCATAACCTCTCATATCAATGTACTTAGGCTATTTGAGACGATGTCTATGGGCCAGAGTTGGGCAAGTACGGAAAGTGTTAAGTACCTAGTACTAGGGCTGGGCAAAAGGATCAATATTTCGATACAATATCGATAAGTAGAGATATTTTCGATATAGATATTTGGCTTCAAATAGAAATTTACACAAAAAAATGCTAAATTTTGTAATTTGGTGGAGGTGCCGGGTAGGTAGTCGAAATTAAACCAACCTGGCTGGTGCATATGGTGGAGGTGCCGGGTCATAAAACGCGATTGTGAGATGGTAAAAATAGTTAAATGGGTTTAGTTAAGGTGATACCTTATCAACCCTATTTGGCCACAAAATTAATTATTTTTTTTATTTTTTTTATTTTTTAAATTTTTTCACATTTCTTTTAGAAACAAATTACATTTTGATATATCAAAATTTTTCGTGTGATATCGATAATTGAATGATACGTCATAGCTCAGCACTATTATTTATACTTATGGCCTAAGGTTACTACAAAAGGGCATATAATCCTGTCAAATAAGAATTTTTGGAGGAAATTATTGCGATGTCGCTGAATTTTTGAAGAGACCTTCCTTATATAATACCAGAGTCGATAAAGAAGTTTCCCCGTTGGGGAGGTCCCCTTACTCCCAAGTCAAAACGGAATCTAACGTCCTGCGCGCTGAGGGCGGCTCAAATGTGAAACTAATAAAAGCACTGCACGCTAAATACGGTCAGTAGATTATCGATATGCAATGACAATGCAATTAACAAAACAACAGACGAAACGTTAAACTTTAATTTTATTTCAATCATATTAGCCCAGGGCCCTAGCCTTTTAAAACGATTTACTTTTGATTTATTATTGTACTATAAAGTGTTGCGCAGGCGTCACTGACATTTTCGTGCAAAATTAATTGAGATATGGGTTGTTTAAGCCTTACGGACGTAAGTGTAGCCTAGGCTTTAGGCCACAATACAGTTTTCAGACGTAAGTACGCCCTAGGCACTCAAATCGAAATCTTGAACAATACATATTGTCGGCCTAGGTCCTAAGCTTAGGTCTACTCCATCAGAAATATCCTCATTAATAAAGAGAGTTTGCTTTATGCCAAAACATTCACCAACATTCGGTCGTATTTAATATTTTGACGTTTCACGCCATTTGTCGTCAACGACTGTAAGCTACTAGTAGAAAGAATATTCACAATATGAATACTGTTTTCGTGCTGTTTTTACTCTTTTTGTTATGTACATAATTCACTTTGATGTTATAGATATTAAGAATTATCAGCCATATTGGATTAAAACTTTGGTTGTTAATCTTATCTCATCGTTATTTAAATCACTTCAATGTGCATAGAAATATTTTTTCCTCTAATGCTATTTAGTGCTTAAAAATGGACAGTCAAATATGGCATTTTTGAGGAAATGGCAACAATGGAAAAACCCAAATTCCGGGTAAATGCAAAATCCGATTTTGCAGACCTGATTTTTTAAAATACTAATGGAAGCTTTCATGAACCCCGCACAAAAGTCATTTTGTATTAAAATCGATTTCTTACGGATTTACCGGGCATTGTTTGATGCCAGGCGTGAAAATTAGGAAATTAGCTGGTACCGGTACTTCAATAAGCAACATATAAATCACGATTTTGTGACGTATCCTTTGTCCCTACCAAAACTATAGAAGACACCTTTTTTGTAGGGAATTGAATGGGGAATATTTTTGCCATTGAGACATTTTGTCTATTTGGAGATATTCGATAACCAACACTTTTTGGCCGTCATTTTCCAATATGGCGGCCGAAGCTCCAGTCCGATTGTAGGGGAGTTTTTTATGTTGATTAGTATTATATAAGGAAGGTCTCTGCAAAAATTCAGCGACATCGCAACTTTTTCCCTAAACGTCAATATAAGATCTTATTTGACAGGATTAATAGCCCCATTACTTAATTTCCTGGCTAAGATAATCCAAGGTTTAATTAAATCCAAAATGTTGTTAGGTAGTCATGTTGAAACAGTATTGAGGCAGCATTATATAAATAAATAAATTAAATGTGTAGGGTATGTAGGGTAGCCTATGTATGCATATTGCTGCGAGTGTCTTCCGTAGGTATCTATTCGTTCTCTCGTTCATTTAGAGACAAAGTTATGACAAAACCCCAATCACAATCTGTACCAACCATTAACTATTTCACTAGGCTAACGTTTAGTCTTGGAATCTCTGTCACTCTTCTTATTTCCATGTGTTTTACTCAGTGCAAGGAAAGTCAATAAGAGCAGCTCTCTGATCAAGTATCATGTACCAAACTGACATATTATACCACACCAACTACCAGGAGACACTAAGATCCACTCCACAGTTCACTTCAGAGTATGTATACATTTAACTCGCTGCCCTCTAGTCTGTATTGGCTGACTCACCACCTAAACAAGAGGTATCAAAATTAGATGACAATAACGAAATGCGTCAATAGTCTTAGTCTTAGCAATATTAAATACAATATTCATTTAATAATTATCTAAGTAGTAAGTTAGGTATTGTCTAATATAATTAAACATGAATAGGCCTAGGCCTACTTATTCTTCTTCTTCTTTTCATATGCCCGCATTTTTGGCTATACAGGCAATTATCGAAACTCAATTTAAAATTAATTTCTCTTAATTAATTAATTAACGCCATAGTGAAGGTGAACTGTGGTGTGAACTAGTGTACTATCTAGGTACAAACATGCTGGTGCTTCTTCATGACTGTTGACTCGACGATATCACAGAACATTGACTGACAAGCGGTGCGTCACATTACTTAAGAGACAGCAGTAGTACGCGTAGTTTATTTTACTTAACCTGTCCCATGACGGGACAGGTTAGCCAGAGTAGGGTTATGGACATGCCCGTACACTCGTTGGCCTTTTACAGACAGTAAGAAACATGGTTACGTTATACTAACAGTCTGTTCAGGGTTGCGGTATGAAGCTATGATCTACAGGCGTCACATACTGAACGCCCGTTTTTGTTTGTTATAAGTTTGACTCAGGTCGACTTGGCATAGCTTTGTAGTTGAGATGACTGCAACCCAGTGAAATGGAAAGTAAATAAATAAATAAATAAATAAATTGTATTTCGAGTCTACCCACTCCGTTATTGGATGAGCGAAGCGAAGATTCCATTTCACTACACTGGATAAAAAAATCCGGAATGTTTTTTTTTTCTTTTTTTTCGTATTTTTGTCTGTTTGTTAACACGATTCCCGCTAAACCGATACTCCGATTGCGAAGAAATTTTATGGAGGTCTTCGAAATCTCTGAACTTAGAACTGCCACATTTTTTAGCACAATCGGAAAATTATTTCTCATGAAAATCGCAATTTTACGTTTTTTTTTTGTTTTTTTTTAAAGTTCTTTGACTTACAACACCTACATGCTTTGTCCGATTGTAATGATTTTTTCACAGAACCTTAATTTCATGAATTGATATATTCTTGTGAAATTTGAG
Source organism: Sweltsa coloradensis (assembly GCA_024449915.1). Lineage (NCBI taxonomy): Eukaryota > Metazoa > Arthropoda > Insecta > Plecoptera > Chloroperlidae > Sweltsa > Sweltsa coloradensis. The sequence continues at coordinate 25,654 of JAMZAV010002361.1, read as the reverse complement.
CGTTATCAAAAAACTATATTTTACGAAAATCGCAACATTACGACTTTTTTCGATTTTTAAAATTTCTTCGGCTTACATATATCACCTACATGCTTTATCCGATTGTAATGATTTTTTTTTACAGAACCTTAATTTTATGAATTAATATATTCGTGTAAAATTTGTGCACAATCGAATAATTATTTCTTATTTAAAATTCAATATTACGATTTTTTCTTTTTTTAAAATTACAATTAATTAACAAAATTTAAAATTTAAGTTAATTTTTTATTTTAGGCCTATTTTATTTAATTAAAAAAAAAATCTTCAACTAAGTAATGATTTTGTCACAGAACAACAGAAAATCCGCATAACACATGGCAGCTCAATGCACCAATTACGCTCATCCAACAACGCGGCGGGACTTAAGCGTTTTCCTAGTATAACTGATTTTCAATGGGGTACAGTAAATCAAAGCGACCAAGCCAACCCTGTAGGCCCCGACGCAATCGACGAGTGAGCGAGAACCAACCAAAGATCGATATTTTCAATAGATAAATATAGAAATCAGTGGTTTGGACAGTGTGAACACTCGCGGATCAACGCCAGAACCAACAAGACCGATTCAGAACAACTCTGAATTTATTATGTGCTTCGTTGCTAGGACAGCTCCAAAGTCACCATTCACAAACTCCTAAGACAAGAACTGATATACTTAAGTCCAAATCAGAAGTTAAAAAACTTCTGACTTTGGCGGGAATCGAACCCTGGACCTTCTGCATTGGAAGCAGGTATGCTAACCACAAGACCAACGAGCCACACAAAAGATAAACAAAAAACAAAAGATCAACACTCGAACTGTCAATCATTACTTTGTTCTCCAGCCCGGAACAGACTTAAGGACGTAATTGAACGCTAACGAATGATATCATCAAGTAAACAGTCGAGCACCGTACCAAGCATGCAGGGCAAACCTCTTAATAGGAAGGATGGGGGGATTAGGAGTTAATCAATTGTTCCAAGAACTGACTTACACACCACCTATTCAATAGTCGCCTGGATCTCGACGTGCGGGATGATGATGGAAGAGTCATCTTCGGATTGAAGGACACGGGAGCAGCGACATAAGATGACGTCTTGACTCTTGATGATCAAAGGTTTCTCCCACTCCTGAAATAAGCAGAACAGTGAGTAACAATTCAACAAGGCCAACCGGTAATTACTAACTAGGAAAACGCTTAAGTCCCGCCGCGTTGTTGGATGAGCGTATTGGTGCATTGAGCTGCCATGTGTTATGCGGATTTTCTGTTGTTCTGTGAAAAAATTATTACTAAGTTCAAATTTTTTTTAAATTAAATTAAATTTGATAAAAAATAAACTTAAATTTTAAATTTTTTTAATTAATCGTAATTTTAAAAAAAAGAAAAAAATCAAAAAATTGAGATTTTTATAAGAAATAATTTCTCGATTGCGCTCAAATTTAACACTTACATATTAATTCATAAAATTATAATCCTTTCAAATAAGAATTTTTGAAGGAAAAAATTGCGATGTCGCTGAATTTTTGCAGAGACCTTCCTTAAATGATACTTATGAACATACTAAAACTCCCCTACAATTGGACTGGAGCTTCGGCCGCCATATTGGAAAATGGCGGCCAATAAGTGTTGATTATCGAATATCTCCATATTGGTTGGAGATAGACAAAATGTTTCAATGGCAAAAATATTCCCCATTCAATTCCCTACAAAAAGGTATCTTCTAAAGTTTTGGTAGGGGCAAAGGTTACGTCACAAAATCGTGGTTTATATGTTGCTCATTGGAGTACCAGCTAATTTCCTAATTTTCACGCCCAGCATCAAACAATGCCCGGTAAATCCGTAAGAAATCGATTTAAATACAAAAGGACTTTTGTACGGGGTTCATGAAAGCTTCCATTAGTATTTTAAAAAATCAGGTCCAAAAATCGGATTTTGCATTTACCCGGAATTTGGGTTTTTCCATTGTTGGCATTTCCTCAAAAAAGCCGTGTTTGACTGTCCATTATTAAGCACTAAATAGCATTGGAGGAAAAATTCTTTCTATGCACACTGAAATGACTTAAATAATGATCCGATTACAACCAAAGTTTAAATCCAATATGGCTGCTAATTCCTAATATCCACAACATCAAAGTGAATTATGTAACAAAAAGAGTGTAAAAATAGCACGAAAACAGAATCATATTGTGAATATTAGGAATTAGCAGCCATATTGGATTTAAACTTTAGTTGTAATTGGATCATTATTTAAGTCATTTCAATGTGCGTAGAAAGAATTTTTCCTCCAATGCTATTTAGTGCTTAATAATGGACAGTCAAATATGACATTTTTTAGGAAATGCCAACAATGGAAAAACCCAAATTCCGGGTAAATGCAAAATCCGATTTTGGAGACCTGATTTTTTTAAATACTAATGGAAGCTTTCTAGGGGTGTGCGAAGCTTCGAAATTATCGAATCCGAATCGAATCTTTCAGGATTCGAATTCGATTCGTCGTTCGAATCCGAAATCGTAAAAATTCGAAGTATTCGAAACATTCGAATCCGGCGCCAAACTCCCGAGAAACACGCTAATAAATCGATAGGTCGATTTTATAGTTTGCAATCGATCACGTGATAACATGGCCGCCGCGTACGTAAACGAAGAATTTCCGTTCGCATCTTGTTGTTCAAGAAAAAGCGATGTTTTTCTCGCATGTAGCATTCGAAAAACAACAGTGCTCCAGTCCTCTCTTCTCTCTTGGACGATGCTGGCAGGCTGCCTGCAGGCGTTGCGCAAGGCCCTACGGCGCAGCGCGCTCTCTCTCTCTCAGGCGAGCCCTAGCCGGCCGGCTGCCAGCTCAGATGACAGGCGGGCGCCGTGTTTATGTCAGTCAGTCTCCCTTCACATAGCGATGCGTTTGCATTACGTGAACGATGTCCATCTCCGAACTCGTAAGTAATAATAAGTGCGGGTCCATACAACACATGTTATGTTTAGCCCTACTAATGTGCTCTTAAATGACAGCAAGAAGTTTCCTCGCAATGTTATCTTGAAAAGTAGAACAATGCCAAAAGATAAGATAGGCCTACCGCGCGAGATAAATACATCGCGTTCAGAGAAGGCTGGATGGATGAAGTGTTGTTGATTGGCTGAAGATGTCACGGAGTCTCGAAAACGTGGAAAAAACAATGAAAAACAGCACGGGACCATGAAATTATGGCATTTTTTTATGTTACTTGTTCCGTGTGAGGTAAACCAATTTTGGATTCGGATTCGGATTCGGATTCGCGAATCTTTGTGTTTGGGATTCGAGATTCGGATTCGAAATGAAAAAATTGGATTCGCACACCCCTAAAGCTTTCATAAACCCCATACAAAAATCCTTTTGTATTTCAATCGATTTCTCACGGATTTACCGGGCATTGTTTGATGCTGGGCGTGAAAATTAGGAAATTAGCTGGTACTCCAATGAGCAACATATAAACCACGATTTTGTGACGTAACCTTTGCCCCTACCAAAACTTTAGAAGATACCTTTTTGTAGGGAATTGAATGGGGAATATTTTTGCCATTGGAACATTTTGTCTATCTCCAACCAATATGGAGATATTCGATAATCAACACTTTTTGGCCGCCATTTTCCAATATGGCGGCCGAAGCTCCAGTCCGATTGTAGGGGAGTTTTAGTATGTTCATTAGTATCATTTAAAGAAGGTCTCTGCAAAAATTCAGCGACATCGCAATTTTTTCCTCTAAACCTCAATATCAGATCTTATTTGACAGGATTATAAGGTTCTGCAAAAAAATCATTACAATCGGATAAAGCATGTAGGTGTTATAAGTCTAAGAAATTTTTAAAAAATCGAAAAAAATCGTAAAATTGCTATTTTCATGGGAAATAATTTTCCGATTGCGCTAAAAAACGTGGCAGTTCTAAGTTCAGAGATTTCGAAGGCCTCCATAAAATTTCATCTCAATCGGAGTATCGGTTTAGCCGGAATCGTGCGGACAAACAGACAAAAATACAGAAAGAAAGAAAGAAAAAAAAAAAACATTCCGGATTTTTTTCTCCAGTGTAGTGAAATGGAATCTTCGCTTCGCTCGCTACGCTCATCCAATTAGTATGATTGGAGAAGGGTTGACAGGTTGGAAAAGCATACAGAACATAAAGAACATTAAACCCAGCCTGAAGGGCTGGGGGTGACAAAACTTTTCACCTGCTGATGACAACTATAGCTAATTTAAAGTTGTTTGTTTACCTTAATCCACGACGCGTTTCGTCCTTTTGGGACTCATCAGGCGGATGGTGGCCACTAAAAATCAGCTAACTTTATGCAAACAAAACTCACAACACATAACCAAACCTGTGGTAGGGCCACACAAGAAGTAAATTCTGCATGCATGTTGTCATCATCAGCAAGGTTACTTCACACACCATTCATTCTGGGGCACGGTGTGGCTCAGTATGCCAATACTGAGCCCAATACCGGCCGCGCAATACTCTGCAACATGTCAACCAAAGCCTGTTCGTCACATGTTCTGGTAGGTGTACAAAGTTATATAGGTATCTAGGGTGAAGTGGGGCAAGTGTGGTACCCCCCTCCCCCATTTCTACAAATAATACTGCATGTTTTGTTACTTATAAACAGATTATTAACATTATAAGTTTTTCTATTTCATTGATTACAATAGAAAGAAAAATAAATACCCGCATTCATAATAGGCCTACTATTTGTAAAATACAATACATACTAAGAATACTGACATTTTTATTTTAATTATGTGCATACCGTACCTAGCGGTAGTTTGTTTTAGCTACAACTTAACTTACTCTAACTCTCTCCTAAGAAGACCTAGCAGGAATATCATGATCTCTTTGTCCCAGAAGGACGAAACGCGTCATGGATTAAGGTAACAACTTTAAATTACCTAACTGCATTTGTCATCAGCAGGTGAAAAGTTTTGTTGCCCCCAGCCCTTCAGGCTGGGATTTATGTTCTCTTTGCTTTCCCAACCTGTCAACCCTTCTCCAATCTGATCTAGATAATGTTACTCGATAAAAAAAAAAAAATGGAATAAGCGAAAGACCTCGCGACGAACGTCTATTTCATGATCTGAGTACAACTCTGAGAGAGAAGAATGTGAACAACCTCTAGCAAACAACCTTTAACCCCGATACAACCGATCTCTGAGCAAGTCTCGTCTAGGCTAACCGCTGCTAGTTTCTTAGGCAACTGCACTGCAGGGTTGCCACTTTCAAGGATTTTTAAGTGGTCTCAAGGATCCCAGGATTTTTGGTAAAATCTCAAGATTTCCTTCCATACGGTAGATAAAAATACATGAAATCAGTAGCCTACATTATTTTTAATCCAGTCTAAAACTAAAAAGCAATCAACAGTGGGTAATAAAAGCATCAATAGCACTGGGTTATAGTAATAATAAACCCAGTGAGCATAGACACGACGACAAAAACTCAAACGTTGATACATATTCCAAGAAAATTCAGATTCTCGGGCATATGCTCGCATGTAATGTTAGTTAAATTCTCTAAAATCTATCTGGCATACTGTATTATTGTATGGAACCTTGAAAATGTTGATAATTTCTTCACGTAATAATACGCAAAGAACTAAATAGTAAATAGCTATTTTCAAGTATTTCTCAGGAATTTTTAAGTATCTCTCAAGGGTAAAAATAATTCCTTGGTGGCAACCGTGGGCGACTGATATACAACGACCAGGATCAACAATGCTCACCTTACTCAACTTGCGACGGCTGCAAATCTTGTACCGGATGCTGGAGCGAAGTAACACGATGCACAGTCGAAGTCATCTGCGAACAAAACAAGTCACACATAAAACCCGGGCCAAGAGACTTTTCATTTGAGTTGAACTTATTTGTTGTGCCATTGATTTTCTGGGCAGATCAATGCTTGGTCTTGTGGGACTCTTTGCCCCACAAATCCTAATATACCTAACCTATAGCAGAGAGTTTGAGGACTCAGTTTCTGCTGGACAGAATGGTAGTAAATATGAAGGAGAGGTAAATGCAATAGATAGAGCCCTGGACAAAATGGTAAAGTTTCAAAATAGGAAAGTTGTGGGTAGGCTATATTGATAATGATAATACTCTAAGGCAGCTATACTAGCTCGAGGCATTATAGTGAATCAATTGGAGGTAGATGAGGAGATTAAAATGTGTAAACTAAACTCAAGATTCTGAAGTTAATCCAGGCAGGAAAAAGTTGTTTTGCAATGGGTTCCCGCCCACTGGGGTTCTATTGGGATGAGAAAGCAGACTCTCTAGCAAAGATGGGAAGAGAAAGAACAAACTGTGAAATATGAATCTTATAGTACAATAAAATCACATCCCAAATCAGCTCACAACAGCAGAGTAAATGAAAGATGGAAGGAGCAGCCGGGAGGCCTACGCAAACAAGGGAAATGTAACATACCGAAGGAGGGAAACAGTTAGCAACGTTCCGATTGGAGACAGGGCATGACCTGCTGGTAAAACATCTCCATAGGTTTGGAATGTTTAAATCAAATGTTTGCAGATTTTATAACGACGACACCTAAAAGGAAGTGATTGAACGAAATGCCAGAGGGCATGGACAGTATCGAAAGGGAGGCATGTATTTACTGAGCGGCTAGACTCATGATGACATAATAATGTAAATACGGGCACAGAAAAACATTTTTTGCTAAATTTTGTTTTAAAATAATAGGTATACACACGGAATGCATGTTAATTGTAAAATGCATTGTATTGTAGGTAGTATGCGACGGGTAGGCCTACTTGGAAACCGGTTCCAAACCGGTCACTGAACTTTTTGGACCAGATGTCATCACTATGTAGGTCACATAATATAGGACAGGTCTACAATGCTGTGTACATTAGTGATCAATCATGCACAATGCTCACCTTACTCAACTTGCGATGACAGCTGCAAATCTTGTACCGGATGCTGGAGCGAAGGAGAACGACGCACAGTCGAAGTCATCTACGAACAAACCAAGTCGAACATAAAACCCAGGCCAGAAAGCCTATAACCCTAAGGCCTAAGCCCAGTGGCGTGGCGAACTACTAAGAGTGATCGGTGCCTACAATATTTTAACTATACCCACCCCCTTCTTTCGTGGGCAACAAGGGGGTCTGGGGGCGTGCCCCCAGTTTAGTCCCGCAGGGAATTTTTTAAATTTTGATGATCCTAGAATGGATTTGGTGCGTTTTACCAGCAATTAATATGATTTTATAGATGTTGATAGCCTCATGTAATTTTAATGAAATGGCTGAATTTTTTTTCTGTTGAACTCATAAAACCAACGGTTTACCATTCTTTTTAGTTTTCCACAGTTTAGCCCCGCAGGGAATTTTTTCAATTTTGGTCATCCTAGAATGGATTTGGTGCGTTTTACCAGCAATTAATATGATTTTATAGATGTTGATAGCCTCATGTTTATGTAATGAAATGGCTGAATTTTTTTTCTGTTGAACTCATAAAACCAACGGTTTATCATTCTTTTTAGTTTTCCACAGTTTAGCCCCGCAGGGAATTTTTTCAATTTTGGTCATCCTAGAATGGATTTAGTGCGTTTTACCAGCAATTAATATGATTTTATAGATGTTGATAGCCTCATTTTTATGTAATGAAATTTTAATGAAATCGCTGAAAATATTATGTATTTTTTGAACTCATAAAGCCAACGGTTTGTATTTCTTTTTTGTCTTCCCCAGATTAGCCCCGCAGGGAATTTTTTTAATTTTGGTGATCCTAGAATGGATTTGGTGCATTTTACCGGCAATTAATATGATTTATTAGACGAGTGAGCAAAGCGAATGAGGATTACTATTCAAGATAAACGGCGCTTATTCTGTGATTCTGTGCGTGTGTGTGCTAGTGTGTACTATAAAAATCAGCCGAATCGCTGAACAGATTGTGCTTATGTTTTAATTGTTGAACTCATAAAGCCAACGGTGTGTTATTTCTCTTCGCCTTCTCGTAGCGGCATAGCCAGAATTTGGGAAAAATTCACATTATGAAAGTAATCAATGAAGAATTTAGTAACTACAAGAGGAATCCGGGGGCCTTCCCATTTGAAAAAAATTGTATGTCCTAGATCGTTAGATAATCTGTGCATTTTGGAAATCAATTTGGTTATTTTGTTCGTTTTCTCCGTTTATTGGCAGAGCCATTATTTGGGATTTAGGAAAACTACTGAAACGCATAGTTATGAATACTAGGGGCTCCGTGGGCTTTCCCTCGGAAAAATGATTATTTAAGGTAATTTGGTACAAATCTGCGAGTTTTGAAGAAACATTTTGTTAGCAATATTTGAAGAGAAAAGATACGATTTTATTCTTTTACGGACAAACTTGCTGTCTCGATTTCATTGAAATCAATGATCTTTTATCTAGAAATTGTACTGGAAATACTTCAATTCAAATAGGTCCAAGAATGTTCTTCTTATTGCATTCACGACGTCGATAATCCTGCTTCATAAGACGACAATAATTAAAAATTAAAACAGAAAACTCGAAAATGTTCTAGACTTCCTCCATGCCACCAGCTGTTATTTAATTTATATATTCCTCAAATCAATCTATTCAATCAAATGAAATAAGTTATAGTCTTACGAACGTGTCTATTCATTTAGCAGAATTGTTGAATTGTTACCTGTTATTAGTTGAGTTAAGAACTTTTGGATGAATATCCATCATGCATGTTGTCTGCACTTTTACTAAAAAATCATGATTCATGACAAACTTTTACAACAGTCCAGTAAAACTCTAAGGTAAGTAAAGAGCTGTAGCCATACAATTCAGTAGGTGTGATTATAACAATTGAAATAGTCATATAAAGTATATAAAATATTATGTTTCATTAAAAAGTAATGGATGGGGTGGTCCCTGGGGGACCACCCACCCACCCCTTTTGGTATCGGTGCCTGGGCTCCGATTTGGTATGTTCGCCACGCCACTGCCTAAGCCTAGAGAATTTATCTTTGAGCTGGACTAATTTTTGTCATTCTTTATCTGGTGCTAATCAATGCTTTGATCTTACCACACAATAAAGCATTACTACTTAGCCATAGGCCCTAGATGCCCAGTCAGTAGAACTAGAGGCATTTGTAAATGGTTTTTAAATAATATTTAAACTACAGAAATTAAAAATAAAATTTACCTTATGATTGCTCCTAGGCCCAAGAGGTGTTTCGGTATCCATTTCAAGTCTCCTACTGCAGTCAAAGTGACGATGATTGTGACAGTAGCCCCAATCTAGGACGAGTGAAACGAGCCCCAATGGCCACAAAAGCAATACACAAGCACAACATGACATGAAGCACACATGTAAATTCACCTTTTAGTGGACCAGAAAATTATTATCAGTCTCTTTCTGCCACTCTTTTTTTAAATGTTTTTAACACAGAGTTTATAACAATCTTGTGAACACTGAGTTTATCTTTCAAACACTGATTTGATGACAGTCTTTCAAACACTTAAGGGTTTTTAAAAATATGGTAGAGCTTCATAGCCAAAATAAACCAAAACATGTGGAAGATAATATGATCCTACAAGTTGACTTTTAAACATTCAATGCTACCTAGTCTTGATCTATCTTAAATGCATATAGTCCTCCTAGGCCTAAGGCATTATAATGTGTAAATGTATGTAGGGTTTTAAATTGTAGAAATTCATTTCAAAATATAATTAACAAAAAGAAAAATTCAGACATTGCAACGGCCTCACCTATCAAAAGTTCTGTGAATTTTAGGGATCAAAATAAATACAATATCATAGTCATAATATCACTTGAAACTTGGAGACACCAAAATCATTGTGTACAAACTATAACCAGCGAACACTTTGATTACGTTACAAAACAAATTTGACTTGTTGTTGTTGTTGTTGTTGATGAACCTGAGGTAGATGTTCGAGATGATTGAGGTGATTCTGAAAAAAAGAAAATATGCATCTCATAAACTTGAGCTTTTAAAAATTATTGTTTTAAATTAAATTAAAAAGAAAAAACTTTTTAAAAAGTGTATGCACGACTGATAGAACGTCAATTGGCAGGTGTATAATAGGAGTGAGAGGAACAGGAACCAGTTGACAGCTTACCTTGACTAAGTAATGGTGGCTGCCAAATTTCTTGTTAAATAGACATAAAAATTAAAAATATATAGGGTACAAAACTTTTTCTCCCGAGTGATCAAGACCTCGTGTCAAAACGTCTCGTGTTTTTCTGTGTTCTGTTTTGTATATTATATTTTTATGCCTAAAGTAGGCCTAAGCCCTATAAGCCCTATGTCTCTATTAATTATTATGTCTTATTTATACCCAAACAACAAATATAGTACTACTCTACTCTATTAATCAAGAAATTTGGCAGTCTCCACCACCACTTTTCAAAGGCAAGCTGTTGGATCCTATCCTATCACACATCTAATAAACTTTTTAAAAAGTTTGTAATTTGAAACAGTGAACTGCACTTTTAAAAAGTTAATCTTCAAAAAAACTCCCCAACACTGGCCTAGACTTAGAGGTCATTGCCCTTATCCTTAGGCTACCGGTGCCTAGCCTAGATTGATCAGTGTGTTCGGAAAAGGATCCTGGTAGCCAATTGGGCGCAACCTGGTTAGATAATTTCAAGTCTAAAAATTCCCTTTCTTAGGCCTACGGTAGGCAGGACTACCAACAAAATTTAAATGTCTTTGGCGGTAAAAATTATAGAAAATGTGTACATGGTAGTCGGAGACTCTCAACGTGTTTGCAGCTAAATCCATTAACTTCTTATTAGGGCTTCCTGTCCCGACATCTCCTTTCTTATGGTAATTAATTAGGTCTACATGCCTCAAAAATTGTTTAAGTAGACTATTTTTCAAGTGTTAGGTACCGACACCCAAAGGGCCAAAATACATAGTAAGTACGGTACTGCCTCCGGAACTTTATACTATTTTGCCTGAAAATGCCTATATTTTAATACCCCACTTTTTTAAATTAGATCCTAGGTCATTTTTGGCCTTTTTAATGTAGGCCTACTGGTAGGTAGGCTAGGTAGGTCGTAGGTAGCCTACTATTTTTTACATCATTTGGTAAAAACTAAAAACTAGGAAACGCTCAGTTGGACGCGTTGATAAGCGAGCACGTGCTATAGCTAGACCCACAATGCACATTTTTTTAAATTTTAAAATTTGCGACGTTCGCTGTCCACAGGGCCATGTTTCCAATATTATTTATTATTGCCAAGGTATTTGGGTAAACCCGTATGTAAATCTTTACTTTGTGGATAAAATCCACCGCCATCTAGAGGACCTTGACTCATTGGGAAAAATATTTAAACTCTTTGGTGACAAATAATAGACTGCTTCCTCGAAAGTATTTTAATTACTTCTAGGTGGCAGTGCATTAGAAACTTCGCGCGTCTTTTCGTTGCCATGGCAACGTTACTTTTGTTATAATGTAATTTCCATCTACACTACTTATCGGATCAAACTAAAATTAACATATTCGTGACCGGACGGACATTCTAAATGATTTGGCTATCTCAGATTTTGTCGCCGGTTAGTTTGAAAAAAAAACTTTCGATTTACTTTAATGTAACTTTTTAACTTTTTGAACGATTTTGCCACAAAACTAATGGCATTCAATCGAGAACAAAGCTTGCGGATGGTCAAAATTTCAACTCGATCCGAGCCTCCGTTCGAACGTTATGGCGAGACATACAAAAAAAAAACAAAAAACAAAACAAAACAAAACGAGTGACAAATTTTTCCGGCAGAGTCAAATGGAAAAATATACAGAACGTTTGAGTATTGGCATAATGTTGAGCAGAGCCAGCTCCAAATATGGGTAAAATTAAATTTCTGAACAAATGCAAAGTTTTTTTGTACCTCTTACTTTCTATCTCTCCCTAAACACATAGTGTAGGCCTACTATAGCCTGCTGCCTGCCTGCATAGCCTACTGCGACCGGAGATGCCCTTAAAAAACACCACTCTTTATTAGATGTAGGCCTAACCATTAACCAATCAAAATAAAAAAATAAAAATTAGGAAATAGCATCAAAATTTGATGGGTAGGGCTAGACCTACTTTTTCCGTCCTTGTTTGGTGTTTTTAATGTACTATTTGCCTGCCCTATCCTACTTATTAGGCCCTAAGAATAATTAGACGAGTGAGCGAAGCGTATGAGGAATGATAACGCCACTTGATCGGGTCTTCGTCGAGATCAATGTGTCTGTCTGTAAAATGTCTGTTTGTTTGTTTGTTTGGTCCTTTACGGCCGAACGACCAAACAGATTGAATTGAAATTTGTGTTTAAAATAATTATGTAGGAAGCAGGGGCGGCTCGTGAGTTATTATTGTGGGGGTGCTCACTACTTCAAAGTCTTATTCTGCGGGAAACAAAGGGGTCTGGGGCACAGCCCCAGCTGCCGGAGGCGAAAAAAATTTCAGACACTAATGGTCTGAAGTACACGGAAAACGACATTAGAGTATATTTTTCGAATTTATTGGTCGGAAAAAACTCCCCTATGTGTAATTGCTAATTATTTAAAAAATTAATTATTAGGCCTATATTATGCTTGATTAAAACATTTCATACCCGAATAATGTCCCTTCATCTCCTCCGACACGCGCCTTTAAGCCTCGTGATTTTATTTCTAATTGTTCGTCCAATGGTCGTTTTAAAAAACTATTTATTTTTAGATCGCTTATTACCGAAGTCATATTATAATTCACTTCACGGCACGATAATAATTTTAACACTGTTCTCACTTGAAAACTGCAGTTAATCTCACTTCACCAACCCTGTCGCGAACAACTTTCACTAGCTACTAGCCGTAGTGTGGGGGTGAATGAATGCTGCGAGCAAAATACCAAGGCGTTTGAATGGAAGTAACGGGTTTTGACCCATGAGCACGTGCACCTAACCCAGCGATACCAGACGTTGTAAATTCAAAAGACCACCTGAGACGGGTCCTGCCGGCCGATCCGTAGAAAACCATGTAAAACTGTGTGCCCTCAGAGTGTGAACCCACAGCGGCAGCGTTTACTGCAGAATGACTCCTGCCAAATATGCCTTGCTCTGGGCCGGCCAAAATATCCATACAAACAATCCAACGATTTATTGGGAATATTACGATATTGGCTTTGAACCTTAAATTTGGAATTTAGTTCGCGCAGATATTTGGGGGTGCGCGTGCACCTTTGCACCTATACACGAGCCGCCCCTGGTAGGTAGGTTGAAGGTATAATTAATCCAACCAAATACAAAAATTTGTAAAAAAAAACGGCAGCCAAGCTCTCCTTCAAAAGTCTTCGGCTGTGAATGCTGTGAGATATAGAAGTTGAGCCAAGCTTTTTATTCTTTCTCCCTAGTTTTGCTTTGAAAATAAGTAAGATCATTTCGCCTGTTGACGAGCGCCAAGCCAACGATTTTTGTGGTAAAAAAGTACAATTTTTAAACTCGAAATCATAAAAAAAATTCTTGGCCATGAACCAAATTCAATGGCCAAGCCATTTTTTTATGATTTCGAGTTTAAAATTTTTACTTTTTTACCACAAAAATCGTTGGCTTGGCGCTCGTCAACAGGCGAAATGATCTTACTTATTTTCAAAGCAAAACTACGGAGAAAGAATAAAAAGCTTGGCTCAACTTCTATATCTCACAGCATTCACAGCCGAAGACTTTTGAAGGAGAGCTTGGCTGCCGTTTTTTTTTTACAAATTTTTGTATTTGGTTGGATATTACATCTTTTTGTTGTTCGTTTGCTATCAAGGTGTGAATGATGGACTTTGAATGATTAAATTTGTTAAGTTCAAAGTTGTTTTTTGACATTTTTGGGCCCACGGTCCCCCCAAAGATACCCCTTGTGTTTTAAGCACTAGATATTTAAAATGGTTAAGAGCATGTTTAATTTCAAGCTTGTACAAATTACTACGCCTCCTGAGTAATTACGCGTTTTGATTTTGATTTTCCCCGGTCCCAATTGCCCGGTTTTGGTTATATAAGATACATCTGAGTGTGGCCCAAGTATCAAAGTTCTAAGATGAACCGTTTTCTCAGTATAGCGTATTATTCATAAGAGTACGGAATTACCTACTTTTGATAATTTTGATTTTCTCCGGTACCCGCTACCCAATTTTGCTTTCCATATTCAAAAGTGATAAAGAATGAGAGATATCAAAATGTATTCCACGTTTGAAACATCTCAGTTGTAGCGTTTTCTTTGAATGATTCATTTCTTAAAGTTCAGATATGTTTTTTGTCATTTTTGGGCCCATGGTCATCCCCAAATTTAGCTCCTTGTGTTTTGGACGCAAGATATTTATAATGGTTAATTGCATGTTTAATTTCAAGTTTGTACAAATTACCACGCCTTGGTAATTACGCGTTTTGATTATCATCCAAATTTTGATTTTCTCCGGTCCCTGTTACCCGATTTTGGTTTTGAAAGCAAAAGTCACTGCATCTGAAGTACATCTATGTGTGGTCCAAGTTTCATAAAACTTTCTAAGATTTACCGTTTTCTCTGTAGGCTAAATTAATCTCCGCGGAAAACTCCTAGCCAGCCAGCCACCAGCCACCCACCCACCAGCCAGCCGAAAGGAATTTGACGATGTTGAGAGCCTTTTTTAACACAGAACGAGTTGTCGGATCGGGTTGATTTTTTTTTTTGGTATGTCATGGACCACATACCAGGTCATATAGGCCTACCGAGTTTCAAGATTGTAACTCTTTCGGGGCGGCGTGTGCAGATAGCTGAAAACCCCCCAACTCTGGCAGCTGTATACAAGGCTGGAGTTCGTGTCGCCTAAGCAGTCGCATGCGCTTGTCTGACGGGCGACGACCATCGCCCTAGATAGGGTTTTGAGTTTAGTTTGTATAAGGGCGCGTCAACTGTAAGGCCATAATGCGCCACTCTAGCCTATCAGTGTTCTCCCAGGCCCGGACCGCCGGGCGGGCCGCCCGGCGATAATTCCCTGCCGCCCCGGGAAAAAAAAATTTGAAAAAAAAAAAAAATTTGAAAAAAAAAAATTTTGGAAAAATTTTTTTTTTTTTTTTTTTTTGAATTTTTATTTTTTGCTAAACGATTGCGAATTTAATAAACTAACCGTCCCCTAAACGTTTTAAACGTCCCATCCCTAAAATGCAGCACAGATTTTACACAACATCGTGGAGGCTAATCTCGCTGATCGCTATAGAACCCGACAAGGAATGCATTTGAACGAAACTCATAAGTTGGCAAAATGGCAATCATTGCTATGATCTTGAACATTAACTGCACACAAGGACACACACAAGGGGGAACAATTTTAGCAATTTTCCAAGTTTATTGATTGCTAGGACAAATTTTAAAGTAATAAAAATGAAGTCATCAAATATAACAATGTTTCAAGTTGTAGTTTAAATTGTAAACCTAGCCTACAAATCTTAGATAATAACCACTTAGAAAGAATAACATCATCACCTTTATACGGGCCTATTGTATTAGCCAATAGGACTTCAGTTTTCACATAGCCTACATTACAAAGAAAAAATAGACTTAGACTATGATTTCAATCAAATTTGAAATGTTTATAGGCCTACTTCATACCACTAAACCAACAAAAGTAAGCTACTTTAAAAGGGCTTCGAAAACCTCTAAAACTCACCAAATCGAATCTAGGATCTCAAATTTTTTCCGGGGGCAAGCCCCCGACCCCACTATTTTTGACCCTACCCGCGAGTACCCGGCAATGTTTATGAAATACCCAGTGAACATTTTTTTCTGGGGAGAAACACTGCCTATGATAGGCTAGAGAGGCCTTAGGTAGAGTGAAGAAAGGGAATGTTACCGGGTACTCAACACATGGCTCACTCAATCGTCTAACAACGACTTTGGCGTTTTTCTAGAAGTACGGTATTAAAAAAATGTACATACAATGGAAAACTGCTTAATAAACTGAATTTTAAAAAAATTAAAAATTAAATCCAAAAGTTTCTACTCACTCAATGAATAGGCCTATCTCTCTGCATGAAATGTAACATGTAACATACCTAGGCCTACCTATCTATTCATCAATCAATTATATTATATTACACAGTTTGAGGCCTAGCTCAGTTATATTTCATTTTTTGTACCTACATTAATACTAGGAAAACGCTAAAGTCCCGTCGCGTTGATGGATGAGCGTTTTTGTAAGTTTTTAGTTTGCGTGGGATATCTTTACTTTTGAAAGTGCTTTGTTTTGTTGCCTACGCATTGTAGGTGATTCTGATTGTTGTCAAGTTTCTTTTGTTTCTTGTCAATTGGTATTATTAACCGTAAAAAACTTATATTAAAAGCTTTACTTCTATGGATTCTGGCTAACTTTTTCAACTTTTTCTTTCAAAAGGTACTACATCACCATAACCTTAATGTTCATGTATAATATGAACGTTGTAGCCCCACCCGTTTGGTCAGAATTGGCCCAAATGGCACGAAAATATCACGAAAAAAATCGAAAAAAATCGTAAAAGTACGATATTCATGAGAAATATTTCTTCGATTGTAGGCCTACCCAAAAACGTGGCAAGTCTAAGTTCAGAGATTTCGAAGGTCCTGTCAAATTTTCATCAAGATCGCATATGCCGTTTGCCCGGTAGAGAGCGAACAAACAAGACAGAAAAACAAACAAAAAACAACAAAAAACAAACAAACAAACAAACAAACAAACAAACAAACAAAAAAACAAAAAAACATTGGAGCTAAATTTTTTGAGGGGTCAGTGAAATTGAAGTTTTCGCTTCGCTCGCTACGCTCATCCAATTATTATTAACCTATGTTAATATTACGAATTATTCACTTCACTCTACTATCTCTCTCATAAGAGGATAATGTGTGTATACTTATACTATGTACTACCGGGTATTGGGCAAGCAAATAAAAAATTACTCTAGGCCTACAACTAAAAATTACTAAGGGAGAAGCTTCGAGCCCCACGATTAATCCCCAAAACAGACAGACTCGGTAGGCCTAGGTCCTACTGAAACCTTTCAATTAGTCTTACCACCTTGGTAGACACATTTTTGCTGAGCACTATAGTCAAAAAAAAAAATTAAAAACCTTTAACGTCGCTATTCCAAGCGAAAGTACTTTTCCGTAGAAAGTCCTTTAGCCTAGAGGCCTATATTTAAAATAGGCCTAGCGACGTTAAAGGTTTTGAAGGTGGAGTGTTGTAGTGAAAAAGGATGGTAGGCCTACTGTCCGCCATGTTGGCCATTTTCATTTTTATGATTACAAATGCCCAGTTCACGCCTCGTAGGTCTAGGCCTACGCCGCGTCACTCCTCGCTTCTTAGGCCTATAGGCATAGCTTACAATTATTAATAAAACAGAATGAAATGATACATGTAGCCTAAGTGTATTTTTATCTTTAATTTAGGCCTAAATCACTATTTATAAAATATTACTCATTTTAGGGTGTTTTTCATTGTTTTTATTGAAGAAAAACAGTGTTAAAAAACTGGTCCATACCAATCGAAAAAGTAGTACTGGTAGGCCTACCGCAAATAGGCCTAGTGCATTGCACTAGTTGTTATCTAGATTAGCTTTAAAGCTATAAAAGGATAGCTCTTTTGCAAATTGTCATTGAACACACACCTGTCTCTTACACATTTGGTACTCTTTCGGTTGGTGTTGGCCAACTTTTTAACACTGTTTTATTTCATTAAAAATGACGAAAAACCACTGTAAATGATTTATATTTTATAATTGCAGTTGTAGGTATAGGCCTACGCTAATTAAAAAATGCACTCGCAAGTTTCATTTCATGCTGTTTTAGCCTATAAACAAGAGTATAAGTTACAAGAAGCGATGAGTGACGGGCGCGAGTAACTTGATAGTCTGACAGGGGCTTTATGTATAACCTGAGTAAATTACTAATTCAACTAACATACTATATTGTACATTTTCGGATCAGTAAATATCAATAAATCGTTCATATACTATTTCTAGGCCTATATTTATTTCATATTTACAGTGGTTTTTCGTTGTTTTTAATTGAAAAAAAAAACAGTGTTAAAAAGTTGGCCAACACCAACCGAAAGAGTGCCACACATTTTACACTCGGATGACTAACACAAACACTCCAATAGTAAAAAAAACACAACACAGAACAACACATAAATCTCTCAGTAGGTACTTGGAAATCCGAAAAAGACTATAAAATTAATAAAACCGTCCTATGTGGGAAAACCGGGGGGTGGTGTCTCTCGGGACACCGAGACACCTACCTGAAAACCAAGACTGTCCTGGGAAAACCGGGACGTCTGGTCACCCTATCTTGGCTGATCTTATTGAACGTGGATTTAAAGTATAACATAACTCACAAGTTTCGATCTAGATAATATGCATCGATGCTCGTAGGCCTACGCCTAGGGCTAGGGCTAGCTAGGGTCAATATGCAGCTAGGTAGGTCCATGGCGTCGGTGGCGTCATTAGTGGCGTCGAGACCTCCGCAAGTCGCAAAAACTCAGCCTTCAAAACCTCGTGAATCCTGGACCTATTAAGTGGAAACATAAATTAGTAGCCAACTAGGCCTAGAGCTAGTTTCTTCGGTGCAATGCTAAATGTTAAAATCGTAATTGGTAAGTACATTACCATAGATTTTGAGTCAAATCACATCTCTTGGGGCACTTGAAGGAAGAAGTGTAACAGTGAGGTTATGTTTGACATCTCACCGCCCGCTTGATACTTGATACTGCAGTTGTTGGCAGGGTGGCTGTGATACAAGTTTCAAGTTTCCCCGGGAAACTTGTGGCTTGGAACAGATTTGCTAAATAAAGAGATTGCCACTAAAAAAATGTGGCCTCCTTCAACATTAAAACTTTCTGATGAATGTTTGAACTTTAAACCTCTCCATAGGCAAAGTGGACAAACGATACCCTCGTTTACGAGTGCTTATTGGACGGTAGATACATGATGTCAGATTTGTATTTGCTCACCTTTTTGTGAATAGGACAACCCAACTCTTTTTCAAAGCCGTAGGATATAGCTCCACCGTCCCATGTTAAAAAGAGGAATTCTTTCTTTCTTTTTCTTTCTTTATTGCAAACAGTACAGTTGATGCTGTATAATATGGTATTTGTCACACACCCATTGGTAGTACATTTTCTATTCTAGATTAAAAATTAAGTTACGAAATTTCAAAAAAATTACAAAGTATCTCTTGCACCGCCGTCTGGATGTATGTAAGATACAAATTAATTTGTATTTTTTTTTTTTGTCGCCGTTTAGTTTGAAAAAATAACTTTCGATTAACTTTAATGTAACTTTGTAACTTTTTGAACTATTTTGCCACAAAACTAATGGCATTCAATCCAGAACGAAGCTTGCGGATAGTCCAAATTTCAACTCGGATAAAAAACAGTGACTATTTTTTCCGGCAGAGTCAAAATTGGAAACGCTCGCTTCGCTCGCAATTGCAGCAATTGTCGTAAAAGAAAAAGTAACTTCAACCGCCCTGTTTTTTTTTTTATTATTTTTGTATTTTGTTTTATTCGACCGCGTTGTTTTTTTTTCCAAAATATGCTGCCCAAGTCAAAATAATACAATGAATGGCTTTGAAACCTAGCTCTATCGGACAAACATTTTTTTTTTAATGATCGGACACACGGCAAATATCGCCTCTTCAAATTAATTTCAAACTTTAATTCGACCAAGCACACCATTCAACGTAGGTAGTTGTGTTTTTGTGACATTAATTTTCAACTAGTTTTCACGAGCCTGACTGAGAGAAAAAATATTTTTTTAACAGTGGTTTTTCCTGCGAATTTTTTCATTTGGCGGTACAAATCGGAACAAAATACCGCCAACCAAAAAAATTCGCAGGAAAGCCAATTGTAAAAAAAAAAACTCTCAGTCAATCTCTAGAAAACCAGCTGCTAAAAGATCCAGGTTTCAAAGATATTCACTATATTTTGTCTTGGAAGCATATATCTGGGAAAAAAAGTAAAACGCGGTCGAATAGCCTTAAACCAAACATTATCACAATGGCAAAAGGTGTAATGATTCTTCTTATCTACTCCGATAATAAGGGATAGTAGTGATGGTCTATGCAATGGTAAAATGGTTTAATTTTTATTATCAAGCATTCTTTGCTCCTAAAAATGGGCGCCCAAAAAGGAATAGAGAAGTGTGTACTTTAAATAATCCTGATAGTATAATTACAAAATGATGTAAAATGGATGCCCGTTTTCTTACTTTAAAACAGTTCAGTATAAGAAATTTCTTAGGCCTGGATACTTTTGAGGCAAGTCTAAAAAGGAAGCCATGTTTTTAAACAAAAGGACTGTGTTTCCAGAGGTGGATTTTAGCAAATTATTGGCACCGAGGTAAACAATTCACTGACAGTAACATAAACAGTCTTTATTCTCAAATATTGCCTGACAATTCGTGACATATTTCTTGAAAAGTTTTACCATTTGTTTCAATACAAACAAACATTACAAATAATACAGAGAGTAAACATAGTACGGCGAATATCCAGAAACAATACGCATATCCGAGCGCTTCGGCTAGGTTCCTATACGAAAACGGTGCAAGAAAGTAGAAGATCCATCAAAAAAATAACATATTGAGCAAGCTTTAGCCTTGATCTCTTGTGAAAACAGCTCCCCCACTACTACATTAGGCACTGGCCCTACTCCCATTGAGGATGATGCTGAGAAAAGACACACGAGTAGCAACGGTACCCAACCATAGTCTTCCACTGATTCTCTGTGTCGCTCCAGAATGAAGAAGTATACTCCTAGCAGGCCTTGACAGATACCCATTCCAACGAAGGAGAATGTCAGAAGGAATTTTCGTCCAAACCGGTCGATAAAAAGTATTGACGTCCCGGAAAAGAAAATGTCCAAAACACCAACAATTATTTGGCAATAATCTGGATGAATGATGGGATGAGAATCTTTGAAGATGGTTAGAATGTACATAGTTAAAAAACTTTTGCCAATAAGCTGTTGAGCTATAAGTAGTCCAATACCAATAAGCAGTGCTTTTCTAACAGCTTGGTTCAAATACTTGTCCTTGAAAGACAGTTTTTCATTCTCTTCACTTTGATGTACAAAATCTTCAATTACTTTAAATTCTTCGGCGACGTCGTAATTTTTTCCCACGGAACCACTGCAAAGACTTTACAGCTTTCTCTGGTTTAACTTTCATACGATAAAAATACGGAGACTCGGGTATGAAGAAGAAAACTGCAGCAAATATTAGAATTGGGACTAGACAAGCAATACTAAGATTACGAATGTTCGTCTCACTGCCGACTGTATATGCATAGCTTACACCAATCACTTGAAAAAGCTGCATGAAAATTCCCATTTTGCCTCTATGTTTCTTTTCGGCGATCTCACTCACGAAGATGGGTACAGCTGCCGTGTAGGATCCAGCGCAGAATCCAATGATGACCCTGCCCAGGCAGTAGAGGGGTATCGTCTCGACGAAGGCCAGAATCAGAAAGCCAGCTGTGAACGGGATCACTAGAAGTAGCATGACGAGCTTGCGTCCCAGACTGTTCAGAACGAACGCCATGACAAGCATTGAAGACGCCGCTCCCAGACCGAGAACGCTGCCGACCCACGGATCCAGATGGTGATCTTCGAGGTTGTCCTTGATCATCTCCAAGGCTGGCGAGCTCCAGCCTAGCGCGGCGCCCACAGAAAAGCCACTGAAACACACTGACGGAGAACACGATCCACAATCATAGTCTTCAAACACTAACATGGGACACATTAGGCACATCGCTCGTCCAAGAAGCATCCGACGTTTATGAAACTTTGTAAAGCTGCATGTCAAGAAAGCATACATGGACAGCCCTACAGCCGTAGATTGAAGATAATAACAAAAAAAAATCATGAAAATTGTCAATTTTGGACTTTTTAACAAAATCGAAATTAGTAAAAACGAATTTATTTGTGTCCATTTTTTTTTATGTAAAAATAAGTTTCTGTAGAGCCCTTTATTCCCTACTTTCGTGACATTTGTTCAAAATTTCAAACACCTGTGGTGTCAGCCAGCCAATCGAACAGCAATTTCCATGTCATACTATACTGTCTAAATATAAAATTTGCAAGTAATAATAAAGAAAGCATTGTTATTGATGACGGAATATCTTCACCTGAATCCGTTACGTCTGGAGTGCCCCAGGGATCAATTCTGAGACCGTTGATGTTCACATCATTTTGTTAAAGATATTCCGGCATGTTTTGAAACTTGCAAAATGCTTAGGCCTATATTGTATGCTGATGACCTCAAAGTGTACAAACGTTTTAACAATATTGAGGACTGCAAGTCTCTTTAAACGGACCTTGATGCATTTTCTACAATGGTTTAAGTCTTGGAAGAATTAAACTTAATGTGGCTAAGTGTAATTTTGTTACGTTTACTACTAAAAGCCTAGGCAGTATTGATTTCATTTACCACCTTGATAACTCTATGCTAATGAAGGTGAACACTATCCGTGATTTTGGATCGATGTGGCCGGAATAAACCTCAACCATATATTCTAAACTCACAACACACAACAACAACAACAACAACAACAACAACAACACAACTAGCTAGATATCACTTTCGGTTTGCGGTTGACCTACAGGTTACAGATTGAGCCACGCGACTTGTGTTTGTTCTTTATTGTAATGAATGTAAATTAAAAGACGTAAGTCTGCTTCCAATTTGATCAATTTGGTGTTAAAACTCCAGCAATGTATATCACAGTATCATTATTTAGAACAATGATAAAATACTGTAGGCCCCTATTCTAAAATGCAAATTTTTCGCGAAAATGTGACAGTCTAGATTGTGAACGTAATGCAAATTTCAGGTACTTTCAGGTGATGTAGGCCTACCGACTTATCTTACCTGTAATTGCAGCAAAATACTGAGGAAATTTGGCTGCTACATTGGCTGGTTCGTCCATGGTTGTGTCTGCAGACTAGTTTCTTCTGCCACCAGCCGATGACATTTTGACAGGTTATGACAGCCTGTATTGATAATCACTGAGCCGAATCGTTTACATACTTCTTATTTGCGTACATAACAATATTTTAATTTTAAAACGAATACATTGAGCTCATCGCAATGCTGCGAACTTTGTCTATACATCTAGATACAAAACAGTAAGCTGATACAGAAACTAAATAAACATAATAAATTGTAAACTGAATTCAATCGAAGCAATGTAAACAATGGACAGATGGTAATAACATTAAAGACGTCACATTTAAAACAAAAAACTACCTAGACCAAAGATATTGGAATAGCATAAATAAAGAAGCCTACTAGATAGTTTTATCTGTGGTCATTGTTTGCGCACTGCTTTGCATCGTTGCTGCCACGTGGGGGTGGGGTTAGTTTTTTTGGTTTATTTGAATTAAGGGCGCGTCAACCGTTAGGTCATAATGCGCCACTCTAGCATAAGGAATATAGGGAGGAGGGCCCATGGTGGTCAGAACCAGTGAGTAGGAAGGGGGTCTTCTCACGTGGCGGTCGTTATCGTCTTGTCATCGTTCGTGGTATGATTGTTGTCGTCGGGGAGGTCAACAAGGGAATGGAGCAAGTTCCCCGACAACGAATGCCAGAACTCGCCTCTAGTTTCGTGGAATAAAAAAACTCTTTTACCTACTACCTGATATTTGCGAGATGGACTTTTTCTCTTGAATCGCCTTCAACGATTAGCAGAGCCATGCTCTGGGCCAATTCTACCCCACACCTAGACGGGGATGGTGGTGGAAACTAGGTTCGTTCGTTTACTTGAAACACTACACTAGTGTACACTGGCGTAGCGGCACTAGCCAGTGTAAAGTGCGTAATGGTGTGCTTGGGCGAAAATATGAAGTTTGGAATTATTTTGAAGCGGCGATTTGGCGTGTGTCCGGTCAGAAAAAAATTTACAAAAGTTGTTTTGATTTTCTAATAGATCTATGCTATTACTATTAATATTATTACTTATTAATTTTATCCCAGAACAGTTTTACAACCAAAAATGCTAGGATATTATAATAACAACATAACATCAACAACATAACAAACCAGAAAAAGAAAATACACATTGGACCTTCAGTTAATATAATATAAAACACATTTGCCCTACAACAAACAACACTTTTTCTTGAAAGTCAAAGTTGAGTCATTAAAATGATCAAAATTAAAGTCATTACTGCCTGAAAGGTTATTAAAATTGGTCAGCACTCTAGACAAGTAAGATATTTATACAAATCAATCCTGAGGATAAAATAAATATTTCTTGCCCTACGAACAGGCACACTAAAAGAAATTAGCTGTTAAACATCTGGGCAATCGACCCCATTGGTTAAAATCTTTTTTAAAACTATAGGTCAGCATTCTGCCTCCTACCATAGAGCGACTGCAAGCGCAAGTCCACACATAATTGTTCATAATTCCTTCTGTGGTACACAATTAATGTAGGATCGCTATGATGTGACAACCATTTTAACAAACCGCTGCTGGAGTTGCTCTAAGCTGTCAATTTTTGTCTTGTGATGTGGTGACCAGATAATACTTACATACTCCAACTGCGGCCGTACTAATCCTAAGTATATACATCTAATTGTATCTTTAGAGAAGGCAAACTTAAGATTTTGTTTAACAAAGCCTAGTAACTTGAAAGCTTTTAACGAAATAGTATGAATATGTCCATTAAACAAAAAATCAGACGTCAACATTACACCTTGATCATACACTATCGTTATTGACAAAATAATTGAAGTGAATTCGATTTTTATTAATCGTTAAAATAATAACAAAACATTTTTTTTAAAAATTTAAATTCGATTTCCAAGAAGAACACCAGTCACATAACCTTACAAAAGTTTCTTGAAGCTGTAAACAGTCTTGCAAAGACCTTACTGCAGCACACAGTTTTATGTCATCAGCATACACAAGACATGGAGAAAAAACTCTACTTGGGATATTATAAACAAAAATTTGAACAGCAAAGGCCCCAAAATGGAACCTTGAGGAACCCCTGAAGTAACCTCTTCAGCCCGAGAACTAGCCCCATTAATGACAACTGTCTGCTTACGTCCCATTAGGTTATTAGTCAATAAATTAATCATTGAGCCAGATATGCCGAGATGTCCAAGCTTGTTGATAAGAAGTAAATGACTCACAGAATGGAAAGCTTTTGAAAAGTCGGCATTAAGAGCGTTCACCTGTACACCCTGATCTAAATTTTCAGATATTGTGTTACAATAACCAACAAGATTGGTAACTGTCGATAGACTTTCCATAAATCCATGCTGACAAATCAAAGCCATTCAATATTTTGTCTTGGTAGCATTTTTGCGGAAAAAGTACAACGCGATCGAACAGCCTTAAACCAAACATCACAATCGCAAAAGGTGCTATTCTTCTTATGTACTCCGATAATTTGGGATAGTAGTCTACGCTAGAATGGTTTTAGAACGTTTTTGTTTAGTTTTGCGATAAGCTAATATAATTTGATCATTCTTATTTTGATGTTTTTTCAATTTTTATTTTTTTATTTCGGAGCATTCTTTGCACATAAAAGTGGGCGCCCAAAAAGGAACAGAAAACTGTGTACTTTAGCTTGAAAATGATCATGGTACATAGGTACCTACAAAATGATGTAAAACATGTATA
>JAMZAV010002360.1:0-99848 GCA_024449915.1 Sweltsa coloradensis | reverse complement strand
ACTACACAGTCATACCTGCATAGTCACAATATTGAAACATTTATTATTATTATTACATATCGACCGCGAAATCTCCAAAAACATAAGCCCCTTCAATTTTAAAATAGCATTATGAGTTAAGCCGGGTCGTTAACAGAAGGAGCACGATAAAACCGGGTCACAATATTTTTATTTTGGGAAACGCTTTGCTAGACCAATACATAGTATGGGCTTACACCCATTATTCAATTGTTAAATGCAGGAGCACAAGTAGAGGACAGGGATGAAGAATTGGAAGTTAAGAGGGAAGACATGGAAGAGAATGGTCCAACCTGGCAAGAAGTGGAGATGGCACTGAAAAGAATAAAGAATAGAAAGGCAGCAGGAGTTGTTGAACTGGTGGCAGAGATGATAAAGGCAGGCGGCCCAGTTACCATGCAGTGGCTGTATAGGGATTTAAAGTGAAATCCAGGGGCAGCACCGTCGGTGGGCGTAACGTGCATCATGGCCGGCCGGAGTAGCATTAGGAGTAGTCCTTCCCTAAGCTTCTGTGTATAAACTGACGATTTGAATGCTCAATAATCAATCGTTGGTGAATGTTTGTGATATGCAATTAGGATGTACATTAATGTTATGACATTAGTTAGCCTATTGTGATGTTCAAAGTCATCCTGCAACTCTTTGAAATATATTTATTTCCTTTTCCGAAGAGTCAATTTAGGCCTACTTTTACCGATCGGTCCCGATTTGATTTCCTACAATACCAGATAGTTCCGGGCCATGTGTGACAAAATTATAGGACATTATTTTACTTGCATCCGTGTAATTTCTAATAAACTAGACCTACAGCCATTTCGTTAACCCATTTATTCGGAAAAAGCTGTTTCCCGTAACCTAACGTACGTCGTTGGTGGTGCTAAACTCGGAAACTCGCAGCTAGGTCCTAGGGCCTCCTACGGAACGCTTAGATCTCTCTGAGAAACAATTTCGTGCACAAAATTGCTATCAGAATCTTTTCTTCGTGGGCGTAATATTAATGGTATTGATCAGCGTTAGTTTATATTAAATACGTTGCCGAGCAGGCTCGAAAATATCAAACAAATGATTGATTGGTTTGTGTACACACGCCCACTTATAGGCCTAGAAATGAACGACCTTATGACTAGCTGATGCTCGATTATCGCATGTTTTTAACAATCTTGCAATTTTATTTCATTCATAGATAGTTTTAAAAATGTTACACTATTTAAACGTCACCTACAGTATTTTTTCACGATTTCACTGACAAAAACATCCTACATTGAGAGCTGTGTGTAGGCCTATACACACGCCCACTTGTAGGCCTAAAAATGAACGAACTCATGACAAACTGATGCTCCATCATCACGTGTTTTTAACAATCTTACCATTTTATTTCATTCATAGATAGTTTAATTATAATCTTATACTATTTAAACGTCCCCTACAATATTTTCCCCCGATTAAACCGACGAAAACATCCTACCCTACTCCGGGTTACTTCAAATGTTATCGTCCCCGAAGTTCAACTTTCACGCTTATTTTCATTAACATTTTCCTATCTAGGATGTATACGATGTGGCTACAGATATTCCACTAGACTTACAAACTCAATTTCATAAATTGGTGGTGTAGTTTTGTCTTTATTGAGTGTTTATTTCAGTCGTGATCCATTGCAAGTGCCATAGGAAAACATACTTATAAGCGGCCATATCTCAACGCAATGCTACTCCGGCGGGTTCGCGCTTCGCTCACCAGATGTCAGCCACTTTGCTTTTAAATCCGAATAGAGTTATTCGAGTTGTGTGGAAAGAAAAGATAGGTACCCGATGACTGGAGAAAAAGAGTTATTGTGCCGATTTATAATAAACAGGGTGTCCACAGCACGGAGGATGTAAAAATAGTGGTAATAGTGGCCTCAAATGGGTAAAATAGTGGCCCATTTTCTGAAAAATTGTGGTCAAATAGTGCCAATGCATTAAAATTTAAAGGAAAGTAGATGGCACAATTAACGGGAAGTTGTGATATTTGGTTATTAATTGAAAGAAGTACTGGTAATATGTCAATATATTGCATTGCAGCAGTTGATGGTAATATGTCAATATATTGCATTGCAGCAGTTGATCTTGGGACAACTCATTGAATGAAGTTATTTGTTAGTGTGTCCAGATAAAACACGTACAGTTGGGAACAATTATTAAATAAAATAACATTTTATAAATCAGTGGCGGATCTAGGACATAATCATGGGGTGGACGATTCGTGCCTGCATGTATATCCGTGGGAAAGGGACCAAGCATGGGGGGGGGGGGTCACCCCCCATAAATATAGTGCCGCAGGATATTTTTTACTTTATCAGTTTTTTAGAGTGCATTTGGTGCGTTTTTGAAAAAAGTGGTGGGCTGAATGCTGAACTTTTGTTTTTATTCTTAGCTTACTTAGGCCTATTTATTTATATTTAAATTATTTATTCAACATTTTCAATCTGTTTTGAAGAAATAGTAGGCCTACTAGATTTGGGGATTTTTTAGAAAGTTGTAGGCCTACTGCTGTACTAAAACTAACCATTTCGTAATAGATCTAGTACAATTGTACTGCACGTGGCAACACTGATTGGGAGTTCATGGAAGGGTGACTACCAACACAAAAATCACAAATTTATTACAATCATGAAAATTAAATATAACCAACTTTTTAAATTTGCAAAAAAAAAAAGTAAATCAAATTATAGGAAACAGCACAGTGTAAATTTTATGATATTCAATACAACTAGGAAGCTTCGCGAACGCTTTTTCAGGCGCGTTGTTGGATGAGCGTAATTTTTTTGAACGAAAAAGCGTAAAATTGCGATTTTCATAAGAAATTATTTTTCGATTGCGCTCAAATTTCACACCAATACATCAATTCATAAAATTAAGGTTCTGTAAAAAAATCATTACAATCGGATAAAGCATGTACGTGTTATAAATCGAAGAAATGTTTTAAAAATAGAAAAAATCGTAAAATTGCGATTTTCATAAGAAATAATTTTTTGATTGCGCTAAAATTTCACACGAATATATTAATTTACAAAATAAAGGTTCATTGAAAAATTCATCACAAAAAAAAATAAAAAATAAAAAATAAAAACGGATAAAGCATGTTGGGAACAATTATTAAATAAAATAACATTTTATAAATCAGTGGCGGATCTAGGACATAATCATGGGGTGGACGATTCGCGCCTGCATGTATATCCGTGGGAAAGGGACCAAGCATGGGAATGGGAAGAAAGTTTTTAAAAATCGAAAAAAATAGTAAAATTGCGATTTTCATGAGAAATAATTTTTCGATTGCGCCCAAAAAGTGGCAGTTCTAAGTTCAGAGATTTCGATGGCATCCAGAAATTTCATCGCAATTGGGATATCGGTTTATCCGGAATCGTGTTAACAAACAGCCAACCTTGGAAGAAGAATGAGTATGGTCTCTTAGACATAGTAAAAGTGTATGATAGTGTGCCAAGGAAAGTGGTATGGGAGAGTCTGGAAAGAAAAGGATAGGATAATGGACTGATAAAACAGGGTTAAAAGAATGTATGAAGTATGTGAAAGCTGTGTGAAAACATAATTTGGATTGTTAGGGTGGTTCCAAATAACAAAAGGGCTATGGCAGGGAAGTGTGTTGTCACCACTGTTATTCATGGTGTATTATCCCACTGCCTAATCGCGTACTGCCTAAAAAAGGTTTTTATACCTGCTTTACCTTTTTTTCTCGTACTGCCTAAGATTTTTCTCGTACTGCCTAAAAAGGGACAAGTGGGAGTGGCTGTCTCGTACTGCCTAAAGATCCCCCTGTTTTGGTAACGTACGTCTTTTTGCGTTGTCTTTATTTCTTGATACCCTGTATTCCATTAGGGCGCGTTATTTAAAATCTCTCTCTCTCTCTCTCATTCTCTGATAGATCCTTTAATTTAATTTAATCATTTTATGTTATTTATGATGTATAACGTAATACAAATACGTATGCACGGTATAGGTGCATTGTACCCTTGTTCAACGGCAAACTTTTTATAATATAATTACACAAAATACTAAGATACCCTGTACGTATTAGTAACACTCATACACTTAGGCCCGGTATTCCAATGTCCAGTTAATCTGGCTAGTAACTACTTGGCAGTTAAATTTAACAACCACTTATAACTGCCAGTTACCATTTTTGTGTATTTCAATTACATTTTACTTGGCAGTCAGCTACTGAGGACCTCCCCCGAGCTGTGATTGGTTCAAGAGCTTCACATCATAACAGAGCCTATTTTACAGCCGGGTAAATGTGTGGTTTCGAATAGAATTGCCATTACAAGGCTGTGAAACGAATATAGGTTATGTTTACCGTGTTTACTTTTCGTCTCGTGACAGTTGTCTAGGCCTAGGCTAGGCTACTCCCAAATTACCAATTATTATTAATTACAATGGACAAAGAATCAAAAAGACATCAAGAGTGTTTTTTTCATCCATTAAATTTTCATACAAATCAACTCTTGGAAGAATGAAGTTATTTAGATAAATAGCCCGCTACGTGTGAAACTACAGTGTAGGCTAGGCCTAGATGGGGCCTAGGGGATAGGCCTAGTAGGCCAAATGTGACTGGGGCCTAGGCCTCATGTGGGACTAGGAAATAGGTTTATGTCAAGTCTAGGTCAATTAATGAGCATGTATGTAGGCTTAGGCCTACCTAGTAATTGAGGCCTGTCTGTAGTTGTCAGAAGGTAGGGCCTACCAGACACATGGAAAACCTCATACAAAAATATGTCATCCCAATAGGTAAAATTATCAATTCGTTGGCGAGATTCATTATGCCTTCTTGGCCGTTCACTAAATTTAATAAATTTACAGTCTTCTTCTTCATCAGAAAAATCAAAAAGAGTCAACTACATCAACCCCAAAGCATCAACTGAACCAACATCATAACCTAAAACTCTACCAGCCGCCATCTTTATACACACATTTATCTGTCAGTTAAGGTTTAACCAGCACCTCATCCACCAGTTAGTTTACTTGCCAGTTAGGACCCAATTTAACTTCCAGATAAGCTAACTGGCAGTAGAAATACACCAAATCTGACTTAACTGGTAGATAAATTTACTTGCCACTTTAACTGGACATTGAAATACCGGGCCTTAGTAAATGCTCTTAATTTCCTTATGCACTGAATACACATCAACCAAGATAAAAGTCACTTATTATTAAAATTAAAATAATTAAATATTAAAGTTATTTTGAGGAACATACTAGGAAAACGCCAAAGTCGTTAAACGAGTGTGTGAGCCATGTTTTGAGAACCCGGAAACATTCCTATTATTCCCCCTTTTTGTATTCCCTTTGGCCTCCCTAGCCTATCATAGGCTAGAGTGGCGCATTATGGCCTTATGGTTGACGCGCCCTTATACCAACTAAACTTAAAAAAACATATTATTTATACCAATATAATCATCAAACTTAAATGCAAATGTTCCCGGGTACTCAACACATGACTCGCTCACTAGTCGCCCTTGTACCCGAAATGTGGTAGACCTGGGTTCAATCCCCTGGTCGGGAAAGATTTTGTAATATCTAGATTGTATTTTAAAATTATTATACATGTTTTGAAATGCATATAACGCAGTGTAGTCATCATCTGTGACAATACTATGGAAAACATAGCCAGGACAAAATACGTGAAAATATTGCAAGGTTTACTCAATCTTCGAGCGGAATTTGGGGGTACCCCGAGTGCAAAATTCGATACACCTGGGCACTGCATTTTACCGCCAGACAAATAACAAACAACATTTTTCTTTTCAAAAACAAAACAATTGTCCTTAAAATAATTCCTACACATTAGCAGCCTATTTTTCAATTTATTATTTCTTGTACTTGTAGGTTGAAATCGGAACGAATCTGGCTGATTTTGTTGGCAGTTCTCAGTTAACCCGTACCGGATGTCCGTTTAAAATTTCAGCGCAATCTGTTTAGCGAATCGGCTGATTTTCGATGCCTACAGAAAGACAGACACTCACCCACAGACTCACAGAATAAGCGCCGTTTGAGTTGAATGGAGTCACTCAGTCGCTTCGCTCCCTCGTTTAATAAGTTTTCAGATGGTATCAGTACAAACAGTGCTCAATATGTATTGAAAATGGTAGTGATACACTATGTTTTATTATTTATATTATATAAAATAAACAAAACAACGGACATAGTTTATCATTCATTATAATCATCTGACATTCTAAAATCTATCATTTATTTTTAGGTTTAAGGTTTTTAAATCTAGCGGCCTAGTTTAATTTTAAGTAATATTAGGTTATCAAAACAAGGGACAAAGTTTATTAATTGGATGAGCGTAGCGAGCGAAGCGAAGATTCCATTTCACTACACTGGAGAAAAAAATCCGGAATGTTTTTTTTTTCTTTTTTTCTTTTTGTTTTATTTTTGGCTGTTTGTTAACACGATTCCGGCTAAACCGATACTCCAATTACAATGAAATTTTATGGAGGCCTTCGAAATCTCTGAACTTAGAACTGCCACGTTTTTGAGCGCAATCGAAAAATTATTTCTCATGAAAATCGCAATTTTACGATTTTTTTTCGATTTTTCAAATTTCTTCGACTTTTAACACCTACATGCTTTAACCGATTGTAATGATTTTTTCACAGAACCTTAATTTTATGAATTAATATATTCGTGTGAAATTTGAGCGCAATCGAAAAATTATTTCTTATGAAAATCGCAATTTTACGATTTTTTTCTTTTTTAAAATTACGATTAATAAAAAAAAAATGTTTATTTTTTATTTAATTTAAATTAAATTTATAAATATCTTCAACTAAGTAATGATTTTTTCACAGAACAACAGAAAATCCGCATAACACATGGCAGCTCAATGCACCAATTACGCTCATCCAACAACGCGGCGTTTTCCTAGTTATGATAATCTGACATTGCCAAAAATTGTTTTATTTATTTTGGGGTTGAGTATTACACCTAATAAGGCCGGACAGGACACACGTTCCTGATCATAATGTTTTGATTGGAAGGCTGATTTTTGTTTCGGTTTGTAACACATACTTATGTCTATAAACTGACATACTACGAAATTGTTTTCATTAATATCTTTCACGGTACAATTTTAATCTTCACCCGGTACAAAATAGTATATTGAGGAGAAAACATTTCGAAGTACCATAGTATTCCAGTTTGTAGTCAAGAATATGTGTGGAAAATAGCAACAAAAATCAGCCTTCCAATCCAAAAATTTTGAGCAGGAATATATGCCCTGGGTATACGTAATTGAATTCTCTATAATCGTCTATATTGGGTGCACTATTAAACCCAAAAATAAATAAAACAAAGTTTTGGCAATGTCAGATAATCAAAATTGATAAACTTTGTACATTGTTCAGATAACCTATTTAAAATTTTTAAACTAAGCCGAACGATTCACTTTAAACTATATGGAATTTCCCACATACATTTTGAAACGCCATTGTAGAATATCATATAATATGCATAACTTACAACAACAAAAAAACATAACCTAAACGAAGTACGATGTATTATTGCAAGATCTATTGAATCTCCTAGCGGACTTTTTGGATGAGCGTAGCGAGCGAAGCGAAGATTCCATTTCACTACACTGGAGAAAAAAAATCCGAAATGCTTTTTTTCTTTCTTTCTTTCTTTCTTTTTTTTTTTGTATTTTTGTGTATTTGTTAACACGATTCCGGCTAAACCGATACTCCAATTGCGATGAAATTTTATGGAGGCTTTCGAAATCTCTGAACTTAGAACTGCCACGTTTATGAGCGCAATCGGAAAATTATTTCTTATGAAAATCGCAATTTTACGATTTTTTTCGATTTAAAAAAAATTTCTTCGACTTATAACACCTACATGCTTTATCCGATTTTAATGATTTTTTCACAGAACCTTAATTTCATGAATTAAGATATTTGTGTGAAATTTGAGCAGAATCAAAAAATTATTTCTCATGAAAATCAAAATTTTTAATTTTTTTCTTTTGAAAAAAAAACAATTCTTTGACTTATCACCTACATGCTTTATTGCTTTATCCTATTCTCATGATTTTTTCACAGAACCTTAATTTTATGAATTAATATATTCGTGTAAAATTTGAGCACAATCAAATAATTATTTTTTATGAAAATCGCAATTTTACGTTTTTTTCCTTTTTTTAAATTACGATTAATAAACAAAATAAAAAAAATAAGTTAATTTTTTATTTAATTAAATTTAATTTGATTTTTTAAAAAATCTTCGCCTTAGTAATAATTTTTTCACAGATCAACAGAAAGTCCGCATAACACATGGCAGCTCAATGCACCAATTACGCTCATCAAACAACGCGGCGAGACTTGAGCGTTTTCCTAGTGAATTTAGAAATTAACAGTTTATTTTTTGGGTCCACGATTGACCCCCCAAAAATGGTCAAACTTGGTATTTTTTTAGCTAGGTCCCACAGACAAAAATCTTCCATAAGAAATAATATGGGGACTATCTTTATGCCCCGTGACCTTGGAGGATTTTGATCCAAAAAAATATATTTTGCTATTATTGACGCACTCTACTGTCTTTCCTGTAAATACTCTATATTTTGTTTTGTAATTTGGGCTAGTGGTTCGGTCAAAATATGCTGATTACCAAGAAGGGGTGTGATTTTTGTATGCATATGTTTTAGTGTGTGAGTGTATATTTGTGCCCAGTTTCAAGACACGATGTTATAGAGGGCCATTTTCGGATGAGCATAGCGAGCGAAGCAAAAATAGGGAATGTTTTTTTTCTTTTATTCTTTCTTTTTTTGTTTGTATGTTTGTGTGTTTGTTAACACGATTCCGGCTAAACCGATACTCCAATTGCGATGAAATTTTATGGAGGCTTTCGAAATCTCTGAACTTAGAACTGCCACGTTTATGAGCGCAATCGGAAAATTATTTCTTATGAAAATCGCAATTTTACGATTTTTTTCGATTTAAAAAAAATTTCTTCGACTTATAACACCTACATGCTTTATCCGATTTTAATGATTTTTTCACAGAACCTTAATTTCATGAATTAAGATATTTGTGTGAAATTTGAGCGGAATCAAAAAATTATTTCTCATGAAAATCAAAATTTTTAATTTTTTTCTTTTGAAAAAAAAACAATTCTTTGACTTATCACCTACATGCTTTATTGCTTTATCCTATTCTAATGATTTTTTCACAGAACCTTAATTTTATGAATTAATATATTCGTGTAAAATTTGAGCGCAATCAAATAATTATTTTTTATGAAAATCGCAATTTTACGTTTTTTTCTTTTTTTAAATTACGATTAATAAACAAAATAAAAAAATAAAGTTAATTTTTTATTTTATTTAATTTAATTTGATTTTTTTTTTAAATTTCGCTTTAGTAATAATTTTTTCACAGATCAACAGAAAGTCCGCATAACACATGGCAGCTCAATGCACCAATAACGCTCATCAAACAACGCGGCGAGACTTGAGCGTTTTCCTAGTGAATTTAGAAATTAACAGTTTATTTTTTGGGTCCACGATTGACCCCCCAAAAATGGTCAAACTTGGTATTTTTTTAGCTAGGTCCCACAGACAAAAATCTTCCATAAGAAATAATATGGGGACTATCTTTATGCCCCGTGACCTTGGAGGATTTTGATCTAAAAATATATATATTTTGCTATTATTGACGCACTCTACTGTCTTTTCTGTAAATACTCTATATTTTGTTTTGTAATTTGGGCTAGTGGTTCGGTCAAAATATGCTGATTACCAAGAAGGGGTGTGATTTTTGAATGCATATGTTTTAGTGTGTGAGTGTATATTTGTGCCCAGTTTCAAGACACGATGTTATAGAGGGCCATTTTCGGATGAGCATAGCGAGCGAAGCAAAAATAGGGAATGTTTTTTTTCTTTTATTCTTTCTTTTTTTTTGTTTGTATGTTTGTGTGTTTGTTAACACGATTCCGGCTAAACCGATACTCCAATTGCGATGAAATTTTCTGAAGACCTTCGAAATCTCTGAACTTAGAACTGCCACGTTTTTGAGCGCAATCGGAAAATTATTTCTCATAAAAATCGCAATTTTACGATTTTTTTTTCGATTTTTGTAAAATTTCTTCGACTTATAACACCTACATGCTTTATCCGATTTTAGTGATTTTTTTCACAGAACCTTAATTTTATGAATTAAGATATTCGTGTGAAATTTGAGCGTAATCGAAAAATTATTTTTTATAAAAATCGAAATTTTACGGGTTTTTTTTTTTAAAGGCTATTGTACCACCTCTGGCCGATAATTTGAAAAGTCGAAGAAACATGTCTGAAAAGTTTGCTGAATGAAAGAAGGCCTTTAAAATAACAGAAAAAAAATCGTGAATTTTTTTGGGCGGGACATAACCTCATTTTCGGAAATTAGATTTAGATTTTTGGACAAAAGTGTAATATACAAGACTAGTTCAAAATTAAATTTTGAGAATCGGTTTTCTGGACATAGTTTCAAAACACCTTTAACTATAACTTGACTATAGCTAAAATAGTTTTCTGAAAATAACAGTTGGTGTACGAATTTTTTGTCAAACGGTACAAAACTCGTATTTTTACCGTTTGACAAATTAATTTTAAATTCGAATTTTAAATTCGTTCACCAACTGTTATTTTCAGAAAACTATTCAACTTAAACGGCGCTCATTCTGTGAGTCTGCGTGTGTGTACATCGAAAACCAGCCGAAACGCTGAACAGATTGCGCTGATATTTTAAACAGACATCCGGTGAACTGCTGACAAAATCAGCTAGATCCATTGCGATTTAAATCTAAAAGAAATAATAAATTGAAAAATAGGCTGCCAATGTGTAGAAATTATTTAACGACAATGATTTTGATTTTGAAAAAAATATTTCGTTTGTTATTTGCCTGGCTGTGAAATACCGTGCCCAAAGTTTATCGAATTTTGCACGCTCAAGGTACCCACAAAATTCGCTCGAAGATTGAGTAAACCTTGCAATCTTTACACGTATTTCGTACTGGCTATGTTTTCCATGGTATTGTCAAATATGATGGACTTCACTGCGTTATATGTATTTCAAAACATGTTTAATAATTTGAAAATACAATCCAGATATTACAAAATCTTTCCCGACCAGGGGATTGAACCCACGTCTCCCACATTTCGGCTATAAGGGCGCCTTAGCCAACTTGATAGGGAAACGTCAAAGTCGTTGTTAGACGAGTGAGCGAGTCATGTGTTGAGTACCCGGGAACATTTGCATTTAAGTTTGATAATTATATTGGTATTAATATATAATTTTATGAATATATAATTTTTTTTTAGTTTAGTTGGCATAAGGGCGCTTCAACTGTAACGCCATAATGCACCACTCTAGCCTATGATAGGCTAGGGAGAAAAGTAATGTTACCGGGTACTCAACACATGGCTCACTCACTCGTTAACCAACGACTTTGGCGTTTCCCTAGTATCATGGATGTCAACAGTCACAACAAATGACAATTTAGTGAAGATGTGTTTTGAGTTTGGATAGCTAAATTGGTAGAGCTATGGCGCGTTAAGCCAGAGGTTCTGGGTTCGATCCCCAGTCAGGGCATACTTTCATTATTATAAGCATTATTGTAAGCATAATAATAATATAGTAAAATAGAACAGGAAATATACATTATTTCCTATACGCAATGAGAGAGAGTGAGTGACTTGACTTTTATTCGAACAATAGGATAAATACGTGTACACATATGTTACAAAGAAATTACAAAGGAAAAAATAAAATAAATACAACAATATTGGAGCTAAATTTTTTGATGGGTAAGTAAAATTGAAGTCTTCGCTTCGCTCAACCAAAAATTAAATTAAAAATTAATTTTAACATAGACTTCTAAAAATATAAGAAACTAAAAAGTAAATATAGAGATAGAAATACAGAGATTGATTGATTGATTAAAAGTTTTATTTTTGCTGGCAAGATTAAGGCCACGGGGCCTTTTTTACATCTAACCAGCTAACTAACGAGAGAGAGCGAGAGAGAGAGTGAGAGAGGGGGGGAAGAGAGAGATTTTAAATAACGCGCCCAAATAGAATACAGGGTATCAAGAAATAAAGACAACGCAAAAAGACGTACGAAACCAAAACAGGGGGATCTTTAGGCAGTACGAGACAGCCACTCCCACTTGTCCCTTTTTAGGCAGTACGAGAAAAATCTTAGGCAGTACGAGAAAATAAGGTAAAACAGGTATAAAAACCTTTTTTAGCAGTACGCGATTAGGCAGTGGGACCCGGGACCGTTATTCATATCGTGATGGATGACATCCACAACAAGGTAAATATGGAGGCAATGGTAAATATGGAGGCAATGGAAAAAATGGAGGTAATGTTCTTTGCCGATGACTTGGTAGCATGGTCCGATTATGAGGAGGTACTCCAAAGATATACAGACTTGTGGAATAGTAACATGAAGAAGCAGGTATAAAAATGCAAAGTAGGCCTACAAATGGAAAAATCATTATTTAATATTTATGCTTTTAAAAAACTTAGATGTGACTCTACAAACTTTAAGAATTTGTTTACACTGTAATTGTAGCGTCAACATTACACCAATTTTTTTTTTTTTTTTTTTTCCCTTTAGAAAGCTTCTTCTTGAGAGCTTCAACGTTGACATCTGTGCTCTTCCTCGATGTAGATAGTGCAGAGGAAGAGGGTAAAGACGTCGCTGTACTCAAGGAAGGAGTTTCTTCGGGCGGCACAAACGGCAGGCGACGTTTCTCTCCCCGCTTCTCGGCCGCGACCGCTTGACGATCGGTTGTCTCTTTACGACGTCTCGCCAACTTCTGATCATCCTTCAAGAAGTATTCCCCGCTTGCCAAGAGTTTATCCACCATGCGCTCTTGTTGCGGCGGCGGGAACGGAGTGTATTGCTTCTTGACTCTCTTGTTTTTAGGTTGCTTTCGTTTGCTGACATTTGTTGACTTGAACTTGGTAGAAATCGCTCCCAGTTTTCGTTTTCAAATGCGGATCTTTTGCTAGCTCCCGTTTGATCATTAAGACTTTAATATGGTAAATGGGATGGATGTTTTTCATAGTGTCTTCAGCTATTTTTCTCACAGCCTGCAGACCTTTATAAGGGCCCAACGCCGCTACTGTCTGTCCTTGAACTAGCACGTAACATTCGGTAAGTAGTTCGATGGACTTGAGAGTGCAGCCATTGGGTCCTATCAGTCTCTGGCGTCGTTTAATGAACGTCGCCTTCTTGCGCACCATCGATCCAATCTTGATGATATCTGCAGATATATCATCTTGCAATACGCGCACAGCCTGCTCGTACGGTACACTCCTCGACAGCAGCTTAATCACGTCCCTTGCCTTGAGGATAATTGCAGGATCCCATGTTTTGCGAGTTGTCCTCACGGTCAAACTACCCTCGACCAGATCCAGTTCTGCGATTACATTGTACTCTTCCAACGCTTTTTGTACCAAGGGCCAGTATTGTCTTAGGTAATCTTCTCGATATTTCGGAAACAATGTCGCGAACGAGCTTTCTTCCACCAAAACTGTTTTATTGTCTTCTTTGGTAAATTTAGGAACTTTCAAATGCCATGCATTAGACACAGGCCCAGTTGGAACTTTTCCTTCATTAGTTGAATCGGCCATCATCAAACTGCAAACTCGACCTACAAAACATAATAGGTGAAATAGATTATACTGTACTTCCAATTATATATAGCCATGTACATGTCTATTGCAGGGCTTCCACTGCATGTCTTACCTAAAAATTGTTGCATTAGTCTCCTAAAATCTTCAAAATAGTTTCCAAATAGTCCCCTTAAATCCACAAAAAAGTCGCCTTAAGTCCACAAAACAGTTGCAAATAGCA
This sequence comes from Sweltsa coloradensis, assembly GCA_024449915.1. Classification (NCBI taxonomy): domain Eukaryota; kingdom Metazoa; phylum Arthropoda; class Insecta; order Plecoptera; family Chloroperlidae; genus Sweltsa; species Sweltsa coloradensis. Next base: position 85,933 of record JAMZAV010002360.1, on the reverse strand, counting down.
GTTTCTTTAAATAAATCTCGCCTGAAATGTGCTGGAAGTTACGAATTGAAATTCTCATTATTACTATAATGTCTAATGTCTACAAATAAAACGCCTGTCAGACGATCAAAAAAACTCGAGTAACTCTCTGGGAGTAGGCCAGCACTCGTTTACATGAAACTCGCGCTCGCCTCGAAAAATGTCCAGCTTGTTCAACTTCGCGAGTCGAGTTAGCCAGAGCCAATTTAGAACCCACTACCATAACACGTGACCAGTGAACACCAATAGATGGTGTTATTCCTACCTTCATTGTTTGTTGTGTGACAAGGATGGTAATAAACTCGCGTGAGTTGGCTCGCGCGATTTTCTCAATCGTCCGACAGCCGCTTAACACACTGAACTATCTTTTGTAAAAAAACAGTCACAACAACAAATCAATCCTTTTGTGAGTGAACATTGGTTCTTGGTTTATTATAAAGTCTTAAATGAATAACATTGAAAATTAAAAATAGGCCCTAAATATAACACGGAAAATGAAAATGAATCTTTTGTATTACAATTTATTACTTCAAATCATGAATAAGAATAACCTAAACAATTAATTAATTACCATAATAAAGAATAAAGAATTGAAAGGAAGTCTAAAATCCGCGCGTCAATTCTCTGAAAATAGAAACCAACTCCAAAACGGAAAATGTTGGCACTTTCATATGAAATAGACCTGATACATGTTCAATGCAACAACACTGCTAAAAGTAAAAATAGTCGTATTTTTACTCAATTTGACGAAAAAAGTCACCTAATTGTCGCATTTATAAATCGCCAAAAAGGGACCTTGCTAAAAATAGTCGCAAAATAGTCGCATAGTCGCCTCAGTGGAAGCCATTGTTACACTTTCATCACTATTCATTAACGAAGATTACAGCTTCATTGGATGGTTCAAGGGGAAAAAAACAATGAAAATCTTTAGCCCTAAATTAGTTAGCTTAGACCTATTTAGTGGTCACAATCCAATCTAGGCAAAGTACGTACCGGTAGATGAGCAGTTCAACAAATATGATAACCGTTACGTGCAGACAATTTGTTAGAATGGGGTCAAGTGGGTTTCTGTCTTATTCCTTCCTTTAATTTTATTTGTAGGCTACATCTAGGGGTAAGTGGGTTACAGGTGGAACCAGATAACCTGGCGGTCGTCAAGGTCAAGCCAGAGAATGTATGCCAACATCAACAATTTGCACACAATCACTAATTAATAAGTGATTTCGTCAATCAATTGTTATATTTGATAGTATAAACATACATTTTAATAATTAAACGAGATTTATGTAATGATTTAATACTTAAAGTTTAAGCGAAATATTGATTTTATAAATTTTGTGTTTACTAAATATTTTTTTTGCTCGTTGGCAATGGCCATTTCAAATTTACTGCTTTTCCGCTGCCAACACACTCTGATTTTGATGGCTATGCTATATTTTTTGACTTGTGAAAGTTGTCTCGTTTGCCTTCAAAATATTCTTTTATTACATGTTGTATCATGGCAAGCAATTAAAAAATTCGTAAACCGGGTGTGCCTTTTCAGAGGAAATTTGAAGAAGAGGTTGTTCTGTTTTATGAGCATGAGCAGCGCCCGGGACGCTAGCATCCTATTTGTTTCTTTACCATTGGCCACTTGCAAGGGCATCAGCTGTGCGACAGTGCTGTGATCCCTCGGCGACCGCCACCTTAACTGGTTCCACCTATAAGTAGGAACACTTTTGCAAAGTTTTCGCTTTAAAATATTTACTCTGTCTCTTTTAAAAAAGTTTGGACTTTACAAGTTGCATCTCATTCTTGTTTCTTTGAAATGTTGACTTTTAAACCATATGTTTGAGTTTTAGACAATCCATATCAAATTACATGAAATAATATTTGGGAAAAAATGTGCAGTTGTTCCTACTTACCCATAGTCAAGCGGATAAGAGGGCAATACAAGAACAATTAGGGGTTTTGTGGTAGAGGTCTGAATTTTGGACTGTATACTCAGAACAATATTCTAAGAAAATTGCCTCGAGGTGCCATGACAAAATTCGTCCGGTTAAGGGGGTGGAAGGGGTTGAAATAATGGCATTTTTAAAAAATTCGAAAATTCAAATATCAAACTAAATTTAATCCTAATATTACAAAATTAATACATATTGTAGATAAAAGTCCAAAATTTAATAAAAAAAATACATATTACCATATATGTATATCTAAGCAGATTTTACACCCTTTGACTTTTATTAACAAATTTTCGCACTGTGCTGGGAGGATTGGCCTACCAGACGTGGGTTTTGTGATAGGGCCGTGAATTTTCCCTAAAATACTCAGAAGAATGTTCTCTAAAAAATGGCTCGAGGTGCCCTCAAAAAAGTTGCTTGCTTATAGGAGAAAGAGGGGGTGTACTAAAAGGGGTTGATAAAACTAAAATAAATAAATCTGTATTCAAATATAATATTAAGAACGCCAAATTAACATTTATTGTAGATAAAGATCTAAAATTTAGTTAAAAAAATTAAAATTCCAACATATATGTAAATCTGATCAGATTATGCACCCTTTGGCCACTTTTCATAAATTTACTCAAGATTAACGAAAGTGTATCGTGTGACCACTTGTTTTGTCCCAAATTATGCCAACAATACGAATTAGGACGAAAATAAGTTTTTAACACCTTGGGTACATTTTCGCGCAATGGACTTTGAACCATTTTCTAACAATAAGCGTCAAATAGCCTATTTAGAGTAACCTAACAATTTGGTTGTTTTGTAGTCGAGTGTCAACACACATATTGGATCAAAATAGTACATTCATGATGTGTGAATCATGTACAGTGTGAATACTGGCCACTTTGTTAACGTTATAATAATATAGCCACGTTGATGGATGAGTCTGTTTTGGTCAATCGATCCTCCCGTTTATATGGTCTTCATACTGTTTTATTGTTATAAGTATGTTTTGAATAAAAGATCAGTGAATTAATAATTAGTTTTATAAACTTATCAAAATATCTTCTTTAAAAGCACAGTTATTGATGTTGTACAAATAGGTACAGTATATTTATTTTATTAGTGCACGGTTAGCCGTAGATTTGTTCCATAACACTTTCCGAATTTAATTTTTATTTAGATTTTTATTGAGTTATTTACACAAGGACTATTCACAATAGCCCGGGAACGAGGCCCTGCAATGGTAACAGGAATATTGGTTATTATTTAACATTGCCTGGTAACTGTGTTACGATAACGGGAAACTATTGCCGGGCTATTATAGAGAAGCCCTAAATTTGACAAATTATTTACGAGTATGTTGCCTTGTGCGCGTTGTACGATTTAATAAAATAAAACTTCAATGTTGTAAACATTTGTATTTGAAAATGTGATTGTAGCCTATTTAAATTTCACTTTTTAATTTTTCACCAACCGCTCAAATCTTGTCAAATCTGCGCTTCCACGGCCTTCCTGAACTCTAGTATTGACGCAAATTTTGTGAAAAAATAACTAAAACCTATGGAAGGCAGTGGTTTTATCGTACATTTGTGTTTTGTTTCTTTGTAAGACAACAACTCGCGTTGTATAGGTTGAGTGGCTTATTTCACTATAGCAACTAGAGTGATTCATTCACGGCGCATGTGCATCAACGTGGCTATATTATTATAACGTTAACAAAGTGGCCAGTATTCACACTGTACATGATTCACACATCATGAATGTACTATTTTGATCCAATATGTGTGTTGACACTCGACTACAAAACAACCAAATTGTTAGGTTACTCTAAATAGGCTATTTGACGCTTATTGTTAGAAAATGGTTCAAAGTCCATTGCGCGAAAATGTACCCAAGGTGTTAAAAACTTCTTTTCGTCCTAATTCGTAATATTGGAATAATTTGGGACAAAACAAGTGGTCACACGATACACTTTCGTTAATATAGAGTAAATTTATGAAAAGTTGCCAAAGGGTGCATAATCTGATCAGATTTACATATATGTTGGAATTTTAATTTTTTTAACTAAATTTTGGATCTTTATCTACAATAAATGTTAATTTGGCGTTCTTAATATTATATTTGAATACAGATTTATTTATTTTAGTTTTATCAACCCCTTTTAGTACACCCCCTCTTTCTCCTATAAGCAAGCAACTTTTTTGAGGGCACCTCGAGCCATTTTTTAGAGAACATTCTTCTGAGTATTTTAGGGAAAATTCACGGCCCTATCACAAAACCCACGTCTGGTAGGCCAATCCTCCCAGCACAGTGCGAAAATTTGTTAATAAAAGTCAAAGGGTGTAAAATCTGCTTAGATATACATATATGGTAATATGTATTTTTTTTTATTAAATTTTGGACTTTTATCTACAATATGTATTAATTTTGTAATATTAGGATTAAATTTAGTTTGATATTTGAATTTTCGAATTTTTTAAAAATGCCATTATTTCAACCCCTTCCACCCCCTTAACCGGACGAATTTTGTCATGGCACCTCGAGGCAATTTTCTTAGAATATTGTTCTGAGTATACAGTCCAAAATTCAGACCACTACCACAAAACCCCTAATTGTTCTTGTATTGCCCTCTTATCCGCTTGACTACCAGTGATAATCGAAATTCTAATTACAAAATCTTTGAGCTGGATATAAACAAGCCAAATTATGCATTTTGATACGTCACACAACATGTTTCTGTAACTTTTCAATTTAAGAAAATTTGTTTATTTGTGTAAAATATATTGTAATTACTATTATTGAAAATTGAAAAATGATAGATTAATTATAGTAATTAGTTCTTTTGTGAACACTGTGATATCATTGGTAAGAAGAAATTTTTCTTTACAGTGTATCTTTTGGTTCAAAAACTAAAAAAATCACAAAATCAACATATTTAACTATAAGTCTATAACATACATAACTTTCAATATATTTTTTCAACGTATTTTTTTCTTACTGTTGGTGAAAAATGCTTTCGATTGATACCAAACACTACAAATTTTTCTTCACTTTGAAATTTCTGGACTAAATCAACTAATTAATGTTGATTAATCAATTAATATTTAAATACTAAACACTCGGCGTGGAGCCAATTATTTTCGAATTTCTCATAACAAAAGCTTTAAGATTGCTAAATTTTAAAGTTAGTATCATATTTTGTACCATAGTTGGACATTGAAAATTGAAAAATGATATATTTATTATAGCTACCAGCTCTTTTGTGAACACTGTGATATCATTGGTTAGAAGAAATTCTACTTTAACGTTGATCTTTTGGTTCAAAAACTAAAAAATCATCAAAACCAACATATTTAACTATATCATATGTATATATATATATATATATATATATATATATATATATATATCTGACTCCTGTTTCCAACTTGAGTTAGGTCAGGGGGTGGCTATAGCCACCAATTTTCTAGGGCCTTTTATGAGTTGTTAACACCGGCTTGCCAGGCCTGTCATGTCCTCTTCAGGTTCACTCGCACTTCTTCCCACCAGCTCACGCCATCCACTTCTGTCTTCCCACAGTTTCCTTGCTTCGACTTCTTCCCACTTCTCACCTCTTTCCTGTATATCCTTTCTTATCTGATCTATCCACTTCTCTCTTGGTCTACCGACTCGTCTTTTAACTTTGTCCCCACTTTCAAATTCTGTCCTTGGAATTCTTTCTTCTCCCATTCTTCTGACATGTCCATACCATCTCAACCTTTCTCGTCCAATTTTGAATAATAGCTTCTCAACTCCAACTTTTGTCCTGATTTCTTGGCTTCTAATTTTGTCTAACTTCGATATTCCGGCTATGCTTCTTACGAACTTCATTTCAGCTGCTTGAATCCTACTTGCATCTACGGCTCCTAGTGTCCAGGTCACTGAAGCATATGTAAGGATGGGTAGATAGTATACCTTGTACAATAACACCTTGCATTCATTAGGGAAATCCTCGTTCCAAAGTAACTTTCTTACTTGCTGATAGAAGGATTCTGCCTGGGCCACCCTTTTACTGATCTAACTTCCCATCTTTGCCTCCTTTGTGATAATGCTACCAACGTACGCAAACACTTCTGCCTCTTCCAGTTCCTCATCTCCAATTTTAATTTTCTCTCTAGTTACTTTACTTGTTCCTTTCTTTCTAGATTTTTCCATCACAATAGTTTTACTTTTTCCCACACTGATCTTTAGTCCAAATTAGGGATGACTTCGGGTCGAAAAATCCGGAACCGGATTAACCCGCGCCGGATCCGGTTCGAAACCGTATCCTACACATATTTTTCTTTCTCAATTTTCGTAAATTTGAATCTGCGCGGGCTAATTTCGATTGGAAACATGGGCGGGGCGATAATCGATTCGAATTTCGATAGGGGGCGGAGCCAAGCGGAGCCGTGTCCCAGACATTGTAGGAACTGCTTAGTGAGAAACAGTTGATCAAACAATGGCCTACAAGATTGTTTGCTTTCGTTTTCGTTCATAAAGTTTGGATTATGTGATCTTAAACGTGAAAAATAGAATTAGTATATGATTAAAATGTTATTAACAAGTTCTGCAATGTTATTATAACACAACACATGGGCCTAGGCTAAGCCTAGGTCAAAATTGGCTTGTTCACGCAAAGCTCCGCGCAGATCGCGCCACTGCACTAACCCCCAAAACCAGAGTCCACTAGATACTTATTCCGAGCTGCTTAGAATAGAATAGAATAGACAGTCTTTATTTTTGTTGTACAATGGGTTACATGGATAATGGATAATAATCATGAAACACATGGACAAAAAGCAAAAAATGGCGAGGTTCGATGACAGATCGTTCTTCCACCTAACCAGTGACTGACTTAGAATTAACTTAAATTATTTAATAACTTAACTTAAAATTAACTTAAAGAATACCTTAAAAACTAACAACACATATTTCAAGGTTACACATATTACTTGATACAAGCCTAAACTTCACTTATGTTTGCAACAGTGCAGTAAAATAAAGAAAAGAGCATTTATAATAAATATGTATGTCATGAAGTAGAAGTGTACCCAAGTGAGTGGTTTTGATTTAACCTTATTTCGGATTATTATGCTTTCCTTCTGTATTTTCATCAGGTGATTTTTGTAGTTAGTTTTAAAAGGACCTACTGATTTAGTGCTCTTTAAGGCCAAAGGTAATTTGTTCCAAAGTCTAGGCCCGTTTATTGAAAAAGATGAGGAAGATTTGGAATTATGATGATTGAAGACGAGGTTTTTTGTTTGGCGGGTGTTATGGTTGTGTAAGTTTTTGGTGAGGGAGAGTTTATGGTACAGATATTTCGGAGTTTGAGTATTTACAATTTTATGCATTAGAGTTGCCATGTGAAAATTTCTCCGATTTTTCATGTTTAACCATCCAAGTGCAGGGAGATGAGGTGATATTTGTTCTCTATAAGGTACATTAAGGATGAAACGTACACATGCGTTTTGGACCTTCTGGATGTCATATTCGAGTGATTTGTTTATGCCTGTGTATACATAATCACAATAGTCAAATACAGAGAGGACCAGAGATTCTGCTAATAGTTTTTTGATAGGGATGGATAGCAACTTTCTGAAACGATATAGATAACGTAATATTGAATAGGCCTTCGTACAACATTTCATGATGTGGTACTTCCAGGTCATGTCAGATTGGAACCAGATGCCCAAGTTACAGACGGTATCGACCATTTTAATACTGTCTCCATTTATCTCAATTTGAAATGGAATGTTGCGATGAGTTATTTCTTCATTGCCTATGGGTAATACAACTGATTTTTTGGGATTAATACTAAGACTATTTCTCTGTGACCATAGTGCAAGGGATTCTAGGTCACTGTTCAGGGACACTATGCAGTTGTCTAAGTTCGTTATATCCGGGCAGCAAATTAGGCTTTGGATGTCATCTGCATATTGTTTTACTTTACAATGCTTAACAGCATGAGGGATGTCATATACATATATGTTAAATGCAAGGGGACCAAGAATTGACCCTTGTGGGATTCCATTTGTTATAGCCATGGGATTAGAGGAGAGGAAATTGCCGTTTTGCTGTTGTATGCGAACTATTTGTGTTCTGTGATCTAAATAACTTTTGAAATACTTAATGGCGAGGCTTGAAAACCCAAGTATTCTTAGTTTGGCAAATAAAAGCTCATGGTTAATGGAGTCAAATGCTTTAGAGTAGTCTAGAAGAGTTAAGAACGATATGCCTTTGCTAGTTGCATTGCCCAATATGTCATCAGTCACATCCAGAAGGGCCGTACCAGTGCTGTGACCAGCTCTAAACCCAGACTGTTCACTGGGGAGAAGGTTGTTTGACTCTATATATTCAATAGTTTGCTTATAAACAACTCTCTCCATTACTTTAGAAAGAGTGGGGAGAATGCTTATAGGTCTAAGATCAGAAAATTCTTGCGGTCGATTCACCTTTGCAAGAGGTAAGACAATAGCAGTTTTCCATATATTTGGAAAAGTTGAAGAGGTGATAGAATAATTAATGATATCAGTTATTGTTTGTACACAGTGCGGGAGTAATAATTTAATCATTTTTAGATTTATTTTGTCGTTACCTGTGGCATTTGAATGGAGAGATTTTATTATTAGTGAGACTGTTGATGTTTCTACAGTTTGCAATTGAAATTTTACTTTGCAGTCAATTTCATTTAGTGATTTTATTTCAGCATCAATGTCAGCCTGATGGGTGGAGCTCTTCCCTATGTTTACAAAAAATGCATTTATAGCTTCAGGATCGTTAAAGTGCATAGGAAGTTGATTGTGTTTTTTTGATGTTGTGACATCATTTTCTTTGAGGAAATTCCAGGCCTCTTTGTTACGAAGTCCGTGTAGTTTATTGAAATGGGCATGCTTTGCCTTCCGAATTTTGGCGTTTACTTCATTTCGGAGTGATTTGAAATGGGAAAAATCAATATCATTATTTGAAGACACTGCCTTACGGCGAGCTTGTTAGGTATCTAGTGGACCCTGCCCAAAGACCGTGGCGGTGTTTGAAATAAACTATGTATAGCAGGCTCTGCATTGTCAAATCTGTATGCTTCCTAGATTGTTTGTTTACGTATTGTTTTACCATTCCTTCTTTCTTAAATCAATGGTTTTACGTAAGTAGTCGTACGGCCTATTTCAAGTAATTTTATTCAATAGCATATTTTGGTTGTTTAAACTTTTAAACAATGAAAACGTGAACGAAAGGAAAATTAATAAGAGCTGAAAGCACATGGATGGCGCCCTTGAAGTCTAAACCTGGGGCCTAGCACTGTTATTGAGATTAGACCTAGGCCTACTTGGAATATGCTACTAAGGACTAGGGCCTAGGCTTTTCTTCAGCATTAGATGTAGACCTAGGCATATCAATATCATGGTATTATAAATTAGCAAGTATAGGCCTAGGCCCTACTTGCATACGCCTCAGCAAAGCCTGGCTTAGTCCTAGCCAATGTTGATTTGTTGACATGAGAGAGGTTACGTAGGCAGGAGGCCAAATAAAGACACATTGTCAGTATATTATGTGTGATTGTATTTATTTGTAGTAATAAACACGACAGTATGCCCTCCTCTCTCCTTACACGAATACACACAGCAATTGGGCATTTTGCTTTCAACATAAAACTATGCAAACTGACAGTAAAAACAGTAGGCTGCTGACAGCTATGAGCAGCCATGACACCCGCAAGTTGGGCTATCACCGCCGTCTACACTCTACATCCGCCTTTACAGGCATCCAGACGGCGGTGGGGGGTTAGTACAATAGCGCAGCGTGGTGAGTAAAAGTCGCAGTGCAACATTCATAGGGCCTAGGCCTAGGCCTAGGCCTAAGAATTTTGCAACCACGGGTGTTTCCGGCTCATTTATTCTCGTCTGTGCCTAGGCCCTTGGCAACTTTTAGGTTAAAAATAGAACCGGTTCCGAAAAAGGGGAACCGGATCGTAATGAAACCGGTTCCGAACCGGTTTCCGGGTACCCGAAGTCATCCCTAGTCCAAATTCTTCTGTTACAAGTTTCCACTTCTTCACTTTTGTCTGCACTTCTTCAGCTGTCTCTCCCCACACTAGGATGTCATCCGCATAAATCATTGTCCTTGTGCCAGTTCCTGTCTCTGGTTCCACCTTATTTAATATTTTGTCTATTACTATTGAGAATAGTAATGGGGATATTACACTGCCTTGCCTTGGGCCAGAGTTAGTGTTGAACCACTCAGTATTTCCATGGTTTGTTTGAACACAACTTGTACATTGTTGGTACATACTAATTATTCTCTCGATCATGCCGTTGCTAACACCCTTCTTTTTTAGGCACTCCCACACTTTTCCTTGGGGCATGCAATCATAGGCTTTTTCTAGGTCTAAAAACACTATGTGCACCGTTTGTCCTGCCTCCCATCTAGTTTCCATGATTTGTCACACTGCGAATATCAAATCAGTGGTTGACCTTCTACTCCGAAACCCATACCGGTACTGCTCTTCCCTTAGCTGTGGTTCTATTATTTCATTTAATCTTGCTTGTATTATTCTTTCATATATTTTAGCTCCTTGGCTCATTAGGGTGATGCCGCTGTAGTTTTTTACATCCTTTCTGTCACCCTTTTTAAAAAGTGGGACGATCACTCCTTTCCGCCAGTCCTCGGGAACTGCTTTCTGTTGCCAGGCTGCTTTTACCACGCGGTACATCCATTCACCCCCTGCTGTTCCTGCTGCTTTAATCATTTCTATGTATACTTCATCCATCCCTGCTGCTCTTCCATTCTTCATACATCCAATAGCATGCCGTACTTCTTCTCTTGTTATTTCTACCTCCTCTTCTTCATAGTATTCTTCCAGTTTTTCCGCCACAGAGTTGTTGATACTTCCATCACAGCCCTGATTATTTTTATCATTGAGTAGGTTGGAGAAATGCTCTTTCCACAAAGCTTGTATTTCACTTGGTTCTTGTGTTAGTTCTCCGTCTTTGTTTTTAAGATAATTTGGGCGTTCACTGTCTGTACGTTTATTTTTGATCATACCGTACAACATCTTTTTGTTCCCATTGTAACAACCCGGCCCTTGCGCCACCGTGTTTGAATAAGGAGCTCACGCCTCACCAAGGTCCCTACAGGTGGCAGCACTATATACACCTGCTGTGCTGTCTCCTCTAGAAGTTTTTTGTGTTTATTGAAGATACATTCTATTTAGTTTGTAAGTGTAAAATGTATAATTTATTAATGGGAGACACCTCTAGGACAAGAAAGACAAGGGTGTTTGAGAAAGCCAACTGAAAGGTATGTCATTTTAAATTGTATGTGTTGGCATATTATTTTGTACAGTTGGCAATATGGAACTAAAATATCCACATCAGTGTCACCACCCTAAAACCCATCTCTAGCAGAAGACGCTCGCTCACGAGAGGGTAGCGCGCATGCGCCTTTCCCCCACTCCCCTTACTCGGAGCGGGAGGTAAAACTCATCCCTCCCAACAGCGCTCGCTTCACAAACTAGTAGTGCGCATGCGTGCACTACCCCCTCCTTTTCCACCCCTCCTGCTTGAGGGGAGCTAGTGTTATAAAATAGACGCGCACAGCCTCGTAGGACACAGTTCCCCGGTGCTCCCACCTGAAGAAGTCGTCTTGCTCTACTGGTCTCGCCATGGCAGCGGCGCTCGTGCTCTCCTCGCCGCTGCCAGCGAGGGCCAAGGGGTACCCGGGGAACCCAGACATTCACAGTCACAGTCTCGACTCGTACTAAGGACTCTCATCCAGCACTATCGGAGCTCCCGCTCCTCGATGGTAGCAGGACATCCTACAAGGGCAGGCAGTGAAAGACACGGACGAGTGTATACTTCACAGTAGCCCAGGGTGGTCACCAGTACGAGTTGTTTTTTTTCGAGCTCAGTGTTAAATAGTTCGAGGTCACAGAGAGCCCACATAGGGACTTGGTCTTTCACATAGACAGTTAGCATAGGATAAGGTACATATTGCCAGCTTTTAGTGTTCGGGTTGATAATTTTCAGTGTTCTCAAAGTGTTAAATTCGAAAGTGTTTTATCTCATATTGAAAAAGTGTTTAAATTCAGTGCCAAGTTTTCAAGTGTTTTTCCTCGGTATCCTTTTTTCGATATTCTCGTTGCTAGTCAGGCTACATCACACACACACACTCACACAGGGGACTGCTTTGGTGCGCAAGCATCTCATCCTCTGACACTCTCACACACACTCACACAGGGGACTGCTTTGGTACGCAAGTATCTCATCCTCTGACACTCTCACACACACTCACACAGGGGACTGCTTTGGTACGCAAGTATCTCATCCTCTGACACTCTCACACACACTCACACAGGGAACTGCCTTGGTACGCAAGTATCTCATTCCCACACACCCTTTACACATACACCCTGGAAGCAAAGAGAACAAGATTCTGTTAGTAGTCTCCTCTCCAGTACCCTCATTACTGATTTGTAGATCATCAAGCAAGCAGTTATTTCCCCTAGACACGTGCACGTGTAGACCGTAGACCCGTTGTAGGGAGACGGGGTCCGCTACACCATCAAAGTCAATTTTCAGTTTTTCAGCCAGCTTAACCATTGATTTTTGTTTTTCTAGCTTGACAATCTCCTTTACCTCTTTTTTGCTCTGTTCATATTTCAGAATATTTTCAATGGAGCGGTCTTCTTCCTTCTTCTTCCATGTTTCTTTCTTCTGTTTTACAGCAGCTTTTACATTTTCGTTCCACCATGGTGTCTCTTTCAGCTTTCTTTTCCCACTCACTCGTCCACATAGTCTTCTGTAATCCTCACTAGTGTGTTTCTTAGAGCACACCATTCTTCTTCTACATCTTTCAGGTCTCCTTGAGGTATTTACGGATTTCAAAACCAATTTACATACAAACTAATCCTTGCCAAGATATTGAATGGTAAATAACTGTTCCTTATATGTTCCTATATTTGGATTCATAAACGATATTATCCTCGCCAATTTCCTTTTTATAATATTTCAATCTGTATTTCGTTGTAATACAACCACCAAACTTTGCTTGCGTTATCGCGTCCTAAATTCCAGGCTACGCGAATATAATCTTTCTCGATTCTTTTAAAACCCCAACTAACTCTCGGCCCTTCGGCTATTAATGATTCTAACCCTTTCTGGTTATCGATGCTGTATTTTATCAAGTCCGTAGGTTTATTAATATGCTCCTAAGGCATGCAAAAGTTCGTTTACTCACGTATCCCTGGGCTAGGCTAGCCTTATAAAATGTACCTCGGTTGGTTACCGTTCTCGTTGATTTCTTGTATTTCTTCTTGGCAGATCGCCGTTCGTTTTCGATTATCACTTTCGCGGATTTTTAACACGCGTTTCCTATATCCAAAGTGTTCTTTCCTAGTCCACTTTCTCTAAGTTTTACACAACGCCTCAAATCGCCCACGCACACGACCGATTTCCAACTCCAACTCTCAAAGTTCTCCCTGCACATTGCAGACAAAAGCCGCTCTCAACAATCCAAAAACGATCGTAGCGTTATGATAACCAATCAAAGACCAGCACACAGCGTCATTAATCTGAACTAGGTCCAAGCAAATGTCCGGGTGACGCATCAAGCGAAAATGACGAAATATGACCTTGGCATTTTCTAGAATTTAATAAAATAGATTGACATAGATTTTATATTAAAATTGTTATACTTAAGGTTGCACAGGAGTAGCTATAATATCGGTGCGATGCAGTGTCCCAGCATTTCAGTTAGAACTCGGCCCACAACTGTCATAACGACGTAATTTTTTTTTTACTTTATTCACGATAAAATTTACCAGGACTTATGTTTTGTCGATTTTCGAAATTGTATATAATATGGTCTTATAAAAATTGAGAACTTGGTCAAAATTTTGAAAATTTACCTTCACTTTAGAGCTTTATAAAAAAATTACAAAAAATTTTATGGAAAAAGTACAAAACATAAGTTCTAATTTCAACATTTATCTTCAAAATAAAAAAAAAATTATCAAAATCGTATGGGTAGTAACCGCTAAACTACTGAAATTCGAATGCATGTTTTGTAGCTATTTTAGGCCTTTTTAGCCCCAGCAAGTGGCGCACTCTCGCGATACGACCTTTTGAGTGACAGAATGGTTATTTATGTTCGAAATAACAATTTCATTGGCCACAGAGTAAAACTGTTCAGCTAATGCTGAACACCACTCAATGCATAATACATGTTTACTGTTTTGCTATGAACACGGCAACAGTAATACATTGTGTTCTTTGTGTAAGCTGTTATGCTTGAATCAACCATATTATTTTTCACGCTGAGCCCAATAAGAAACGTACACAGCATAATCATAATCGTGCATACGATATAACTTCGAAGGAAAATGCTAAATTATAGTATGATCTGCAACGGTCATATGTTCATATTTGGATCACGCTTCGCATATGATGTGAAAATAAATTTACATTACAGCATGTAACGGAACGCAATCTTTGTTAGCCTAGTATGATACGTGTCAAATTATAACAGTCAAAATTACTCGTTTTGGAGTCGAACCCGGATCATTTGGTTCTATCCGCGCGTAATCTTGTTGCACGAGCTGTAGTATCCACGTCACAATGTACTCGGATTGAATTGCGCATGGCCATTTAAAAATGTAAAGTTAAATAGTGTTCCAGTTTGGAATCATTATGTGTTTAATTTACACGACTGTCAATACGAGATATCATAATATTGTATTAAAATTGACTCCACTGGGAATAGAACCCCGGCCGGTCTCACGCTGTCCGGGCGGTCGGGGCGGATGCTCTTACCAAATGAGCATTGGAGACGGCGTCATGAATTCGATCTATTTGGTAGTTATATTTGATTATAATTGGCGTGTGATAGTTAAGTTTCGATATAATCAAAAACAAATGGTGAACATTGTGGGCACTACACCCCAAAAAATCAGAACGTTAAAGGTCTACTCACGTGAGAAAATCTTCATCCGATCATTGTGCAAGCAGTATTCGCACAGGCATATCCTCTGTACGTACACATGAAAGATATCAATCAAGGCTGCTGATTCTAATAAACGCAATAAATTAGTCCACAGCGGTCCCCTCCCCCCTCCAGCAGCAAGCATTGCTCTTGCAATAGTAAGATATTATTCTCACACACACACACTCGCGGGTGATGTCTGGTCTTTGTCGGCGAAAGTGCATGAACAGCACATACTGGACGTAAGCGAGAAGACGCGTGACTCACACTCACTTGGTCATATAGGGTCCACCCGCTATCTGTTACATTTGGTGTTTAAGTGTGAATCGTGAACGGAACGGTGCAAACAACGATGCATTTCAGAGTCTCAAAACTCAAAATAAACATAAGAGAATCGTTCTCGATAAACTAAAAGAGAGCGGTGAGCATAGATACTACTATACCCATCAGCATCCATCAACGCGAAACCGACAGTGTTGGCCGGTGTTGGCTCGAGCGCTAAACGCTCGACTCTGATTCGGGAGGTCCCGGTTTCAAATCCCGTTGTAACCGGCAATCCTGACTGAAGGGTTATTCCGATGTTTTCCTCAGTCGTTAATGCGAATGCAAGGGATTGAGTCCTCTTAAATAGCCCTCGGACATCCCTTCACAATTGTCCTATCCGCAATATACCTATAGTTGAAGAGGGTCACACCGGTTAAATCTGATGTGTATACCCTACAACGGGCACCCTACAAAAATGTATTTATTTATCAACGCGAATATAGCCTATAGCGGCTATAGCCTATCACATTAAAACCAAATTAGTGGTTAAAAACACTGTTTTCAATTGTATTCATTACAAGTTTTTCTGTATTGGTTTCTAATATATACGTTATAGTATGAACTCGTTGGTCGTGTGGTTAGAGGCTCTGATCCTATATGCAGAAGGTCCAGGGTTCGATTTCCGCTGTAGGCAGATTTACTGATGTGGATTCGAGTCCATCAGTTCTTAGGAATGTGTAAACAGTGACTTTATAGCAACGAGGCACATAATAAATTATAAGATTATTTCGAATTAGCCTTGTCGGTTCTGGCGCTGACTGTACTACAGTGTCACTGTACCCACATACCCCTTTCACTAGTTGTGCTAACCATTGATCTTTGAAGGATACAACAATGTTCGCTCCCCGAAAAATAAGGGCTAGTTACGCCAAGCGGCTCGATCGCTTGACTTGTACGGGAGGTCTCGGGTTCTGAATCCATCCCGTCACAACCGGCAATCTTGACTGAAGTTTTTTTCTTAGGTTTGTTTAGTCCAACAACAGTGTTATTGCTACGATTATAATTAGGACTATTATTCAAACCATGCACTGATTATTATTGTAGTATCGTATGCTAGCATATAATAATGCAGTGATAGCAATAATATAAAACTTGTGTCCTGACCGGGGATCTTACCCGGGTCTAGGTTATAGCAGTTGAGTGGTGTGTATCCTGTGACCAGATTGTTCTGGACTCGAACCCAAGTTGCGTCAAATTTTATTGGCAATATTTTTTATGTTGATGGTCTAGCCTGTATTCAGAATAATAATAACATTATACTTATTTCAAATGTCGCGTAATGTTCTTTTGTTCTTTATTTGCAATCTCTCATTCCATAGAATAATGATCATTGCATAGAGACGAAAACTAAACATTTATTGAATTATCTTTTGGATTTCCTCACATTATGTGATGGGTTCGTTACACTCGAGATAAAACATTAGTATGTGAATGTAAACACTTCTTTATACTTGATGGACGACACGTCATTTTACGCCAGCTCGTGAATGGGGTTTGATCTCAGTGCGACCTTGGGCAATGTGTGAGCGCATCTCGCGTCCTCTCAAACCTTTCTGCAGTACAAACAGATCCCACTGCCTCGCCGCAAAAATACGGCTCGCTATTGGAGGGACAAATTAAAAATATTTTGAGCGGAACTTCTGGGGCCCTCCCCCAACACGTCTCTCCCGCAATCCCCTCACCCATGTCCGTTTCATCTCCAAGATTATGCTTAACGCCTGTGACACCTTAAGTGAATCACATGATTCTTTTTATGAAATAAAATGAAATTTTCTCTAGTTTCTGATTTAAATCAAACCCGTTCTGTATTATTAGTATTTAATTAGTTTATACATGGTTTACACATTTAAACCAGTTGCCTCAGTAGTAGTCTGGAACCAGCTCATGAAAAACACACAGCTCTCCTTCCACTGACCAACGACATCGACTTCGAGATACAAATCGATCTTCGAACGACCAATGCCAAAAGACCTAAGTACACTCAGGGAGAGGCCGTATAGTCTCAGCGAGTAGGCCTAATAGGGAACCTAAGTGGGCGTTGTCCGGTTCTCTCCGGTCAGCGTGGTATAGGCGATTAACCCGTGCTAAATGTTTCGTAAGCGATAGCGCGAGAACCCGACCACGGACCGGAATTATATTCATACTGTAAGAAACTATAATCTTTCCTCTTTGCGTGGATATATAGAACTCTGTTCTATCAAAAATATTAATGACATTTGTTTTGAGTTGAAGTGAACTCTACATTTACACTCTTGCCAAACCTTCCAAACTGCTCATGAAAAAGCACGTAAAAACATTTTGTCCGTGGCATCAGCATAACACTTGGTATCCGACTTGCTTTGTAGCTACTGTGAGGTCACTGGGTTGTACTAGATTATACATTAGGCCTACTAATAAAATATCCTTTAATGTGCCAACAAAATCTTGAATGCGAAGTACATTTAGCAACAATGGACAGGTGCGTGGTATGCGAGGATGCCACAGCTGCACACAACGTGGCTGCGTCTCGCTTAGGTCGCCGCTCAGCCAGAGGATATTAATTGCGACAGCGCGCAAACATGGGTCCATTTAACTCATAATAGTTTGAATTTAGGAAGCGTCATCGAGCAAAGTAGAATACCATCATCTTCTTCACAAAATTATGCATCTTGTGATGATATTGGTTTTGATTTCTTTTGCGCAAATCAAAAGATACAGCGAGTTACATTTTCGTACCATGCTAATTCTTATGGGCGCTGAGACCAGAGAGAACCAATTTCCTTCCCGCCTTCAAAACTTAGGTTCCCTATAGGCCTAGGCCTATGCAAAATAAAATAAATAATATATATAGGGCTACCCTAGGCTAGCTCTAGGCCTATGCGGAATAACGCAATATAATTAGTTAACACACTTAAGGCCGATGCACAATTGCCCGGTAACGAGAACGGGAAGACGTTCACGTTAAGAGCCCGTATCACGGAGTCATTTTAGAACAAGAAAAATGCCAACTTTGACCACATTTTTAAAGAAAACCATTCACAATATTTGAATCGGGTAAGTTGCATTGTTCAAGTTGGACTTTAAACTTAAACCTTTTCGCAATCACATTTTTATTTTAATGATCAATTATATGTAAAACAAAGCACAAACTATGCTTCATTATCTTGGAAACTAAAAGAGATAGAACGATCTGACTTGCGAAAAGGTTTAAGTTTTTGAAAAACACATTTCCCAATGTCCATATCTCGGAGAATAAATTTACAGTACACTCAAAAAATTTGGCCGAAGTTTGATTGAATGTGCTACTATCTAGCAGCGACCTCCTAAACTTCGTGAGCGTTAACCGTTTTTTATGTGTCTTTCCCCAAGTCCAGCCAGCTACTTGGAAATGACCCGTCTGGCCGTCTTCCTTTCAAAGACTGCTTTTGTTGAGAAAATGAAAGGGCTCGTCGTAGGAAACCAGTCACAAGTTCTCCAGTTATTGATGATTTGTCTAGATAAAACTTGTTGTCAAGGGTTGGGTCGTTCTAGTCGTAGATGAGCTTACATCAAATTGTAATAGTGGAGGAATAATCGTTTTGCGTTGACATGGTTTTCGTTTGGGAACCAAATAGGAACTGAACAACAACTGGGCTTGAGGACCTACTAAAATCCTGAACACGAAATTAGGACAATAAGCAAAACAAACAAAAAATACCAAATTAATTAATAGGTAGGGCCTATAAAATGTATAATTGAAATTAATTCAGATGAATCAAATATTGAAACTTGGAAAACGATAAAAGAAAACAGTAAATAGAAGAAGATACTCGGAGCTGAGACTGAGACAAAGGAGTGTTTAAACAATTAAAAAAATATAGCTCAAAATTGTATTGCACCTAGAACCTTAATTTTTTTATTGACTCAAAATTTCCATATAATCGCCTTCCTGTCCTGTCCCGTCCCCCAAAAAACTTTTTTCCCTTTTTAAATCAATTTCCTTTTTCATTCAACCAACTTTCAGCCATTTTCCTTTGACTTTCAAAATTTCGTCAATAATGCTCTGGAATAGACTGATCCAAAACTCTTCATTCCCAAGAAGATTGGGTACCGGTATATAAAAGTAATTTTTCCAACTCAAACATCGTTTTTTTTTTGTAAATAGTCCTAGTGTGATACAACATTGTAATTCTATTGACTAAACAATTACTATAATTTTATTTTTAAATTTTTGATATAATTTTCGCGTTTTCCCCCAAATTAACCACTGCTCAACATTTGTCTTCCGTTCACTTTTTGCACTTGTCACGTGAAGATCGAGTTTTAGATCATACGAGATTATATTATTTTTTTGGCCTATATTGTTCGAAAAAACAATGCTGCTCGAGTTAGTGCTTGTTGTATAATTTCACAAAACAATAAGTGTACGCCCGTCAAGTACTAGTGCTGGAACACTGACTTGGATGTTGTCCGACGGAGTTGGTTGCGTGTTGTTTGTTTAGATCAGTCGGAAGAAAAATTAACCCCAAATACAAAAAATAGTATAAAAAAAAAAAACGGCAGCCAAGCTCTCCTTCAAAAGTCTTTGGCTGTGAATGTTGTGAGATATAGAATTAGAGCCAGTCGTTTCATTCTTTCTCCATAGTTTCGCATTGAAAAGAAGTAAGTTCATTTCGCCTGTTGACGAGCGCCAAGCCAACCATTTTTGTGGGAAAAAAAGTAAAAATTTTAAACTGACGAGCGCCAAGCCAACCATTTTTGTGGTAAAAAAAGTAAAAATTTTAAACTCAAAATCATAAAAAATTAAATGGCCATTGAATTTGGTTCATTATAAGAACTTTAAAAAGTCAATGGTCAAGTAATTTTTTAAAAAATGATTTTGAGTTGAAAATTTTTACTTTGTTTACCACTAAAATGGTTGGCTTGGCGCTCGTCAACAGGCGAAATGATCTTATTTCTTTTCAATACGGAACTAGGGAGGAAGAAGGAAAAGATTGGCTCAAATTCTATATCTCACAACATTCACAGCTAAAGACTTTTGAAAGAGGGCTTGGATGCCGTTTTTCACAAATTTTTGTATTTGGGGGGGATATCACATCTTTTTGCTGTTTGTTTCATATCAAAGCGTGAAATACTTATAAACGAAAATTCAAAGAATGAAGGAAATTTCAAATGTAATTTTCCATCTAAATTGCTCGGATGTACGGCTTAGACGGAGTTTTATTCACATTCTAAATACGTAACTAGATATCAATACATTTCGGTGAAGCAAACAAAGAAACGATTTTTAACCAAAATTAAATTAAATAGTTTATTATACTAGTCTTTTGTAAGAATTAAATTGGTGGCTGCATAGCTCAGTTGGTAAGTGCCTAGCCTGGACGGCTAAGGTCATGCCAAATTTCATGCTGATTTAACTCACACATTAAGTGCCTTCATGGTAAATGCTGGAAATCAAGGCAAAAATAATATAAACTTTTAGGGATGGGGGTTGAAAAAATGTGGTTTAGGAAATGAGAATAGGCCGATTGGGTTAAAACACATGAAAACATAATTTTAATAACTAATTAGAATAAAAACTAATTTTGGGTAAGAGCTATGAATTATTCCAATTTTAGGGAATGATTAAGGGGGTGTTGGGGGTGGAATATCGCTTGCCTCTTGGCGGATTATTTTTCATATTATTGAGCGAGCGTAGCGAGCGTCTCCACTTGACTCTTATGGCTCGAATGTCTGTTTTTTTTGTTTTTTTGTTTGTTTGTTCGTTTGTTTTTTTCTGTTACTGCTTCGGTACAGGTTGCACCGTTTCTCTGATCGACCTGAAATTTTGCACACATGTACATACCACCTAGGCTGCTGTATAGTTTTTGAACAACATCTCATTGTTGGTTATATATAAAAAAAAAAAAAAAAATGTACCGATCGTTATGAAATTTTGCAGGGTCAATAAGTACAACATTTTCTCCTATTTTCCAAATTTTCAGCTAAATCGGTCAAGACCTTAAAGACTTATTGGTAATCATAATTCGAAAAATGATGTTAAAAATGAAGGAGGCAGTGAAGATACCAAGATACACTTTAGAAGGCATGACGTGAATTAGTACAATGCAAAGATGTTGGAATAGTATATAGTGTACAATGTCAATATCCAGTTAGGTCTACACTGTGTGGTGGGCCTTATGGGAATGTCGTACTCGGGTCATGTAGCACGTACCGGTGCTCGCTCAACAACGCGTCCAACTGAGCGTTTTCCTAGTTATGTACCACCATCATGCTAAATTTCATGCTGATAACTCATTAGGTGCCTTCATGGTGAATGCTGGAAATCAAAGTAAAAATAATATAAACTACTATTTGGGATGGGGGTTGAAAAAATGTGGTTTAGGAAATGAGAATAGGCCGATTGGGTTAAACTTTAAAACACATTAAAACATATTTTAATGACTACGTAATTTGAATAAAAAATCAATTTTGGGTTAGAGCTATGAATTATTCCAATTTTATGGGGTGATTTGTGGGGTGTTGGAGGTGGAATATCGCTTGCCTCTCGGCGGATTATTGATTCTGATGTTTTTATCTACCCCCATACCAAATTTTGCGCTTGAGCCCATGTGTTAGATATTTATTAATGGTTTTGAATTTAAATGGTTTTGGTTTTGAAAGCAAGTGATTGCGTCTAAAGTACATCTCAGTGTGGTCCAAGTTTCATAGTTTTAGGATTTACCGTTTTCTTTGTAGGCTTTTAGGCCTATTCCTATCCCCAAGAATTAGCTAGCCAGCCAGCCAGCCGGAAGGTTTTCAACGGTTTTGAATCACTATTTTAACACAGAACGGGTTATCGGATTGGCTGAATTTTTTCGGTAGGTCATGGACCACATATCAGGTCATATACCGAGTTTCAAGATTGTAAATTTTTCAGGGCCACGTGTGCAGATCCCCTCCAAAACATGTAAAAATTCAGTAAAAACATTTCATTAGACAATCATAACTAGGCCTACTACATCTACTCTATCCGAGTTTCAGGAGGTCAGGAAAACACAATTATTTCGAACAAAGCCTTAAAAACATCCTTTCCGGCTACATACTTTGTGCCAGGAGTGACACGGACTAGGCTACGCCAACATAGGCCTACTCCACCTACAAAACATTTACGTCGCTATTTTAAATATAAAGCAGTGGTTCTCAACCGGTGGTCCGCGGTGGTAGAGGACAGATTACATTTTTATGTATGATATAGGTAGGCCTACATTATAAATTTATAGGCCTATTATTAATTTCATACATTTTTAACATCCTGTTATTTTCATTTTCTCTTTGCGCGTACTAGCTTGCAAATTACAAACAGAACGTAACATTGAACATTGTCAACTTAGCATAGCTCATAAGTTCTGCTTTGTAATAGGTTTGATACACACATAGTATGGCTCAGATGAAAAATGAAAACCCTCCTTGTGCCAAACCACACCACGTATTCCTCGTAGCCTACCAGTGTTTAATGTAACGTGGTTTTATTTATTACCTAAATAGTATTATTTTGTTTCAAATAAAGAAAACATTAATAATAAATTCCCAGTTTTAACAAAGAAAATAATAGGCCTACGTTTGTATTCCCATGTGTTGTGACAAGAGAATCGTCACTAAAGGGAGGTGAAGGGGCACATAGGGAGCCTAAGTGGGCGTTGTCCGGTTCTCTCCGGTCAGCGTGGTATAGGCGATTAACCCGTGCTAAATGTTTCGTAAGCGATAGCGCGAGAACCCGACCACGGACCGGAATTATATTCATACTGTAAGAAACTATAATCTTTCCTCTTTGCGTGGATATATAGAACTCTGTTCTATCAAAAATATTAATGACATTTGTTTTGAGTTGAAGTGAACTCTACATTTACACTGTTGCCAAACCTCCCAAACTGCTCATGAAAAACCACTTAAAAATATTTTGTCCGTGGCATCAGCATAACATTTGGTATCCGACTTGATTTGTGGCTACTGTGAGGTCACTGGGTTGTACTAGCTAGATTATACATTACTAATAAAATATCCTTTAATGTGCCAACAAAATCTTGAATGCGAAGTACATTATTAGCAACCATGGACAGGCGCGTGGTATGCGAGGATGCCACAGCTGCACACAACGTGGCTGCGTCTCGCTTAGGTTGCCGCTCAGTCAGAGTACATTTGCGACAGCTCGCAAACATGGGTCCATTTAACTCATAATAGTTTGAATTTAGGAAGCGTCATCGAGCAAAGTAGAATGCCATCATCTTCTTTACAAAATTATGCATCTTGTGATGTTATTGGTTTAGATTTCTTTTGCGCGAGTCAAAAGATATGACGAGTTACATTTTCGTACCATGCTAATTGATTCTTATGGGCGCTGAGACCAGAGAGAACCAATTTCCTTCCTGCCTTCAAAACTTAGGTTCCCTATAGTAATCAGTAATAAAGAAATTATATAATCTGCCGATGAAAAACTAAACATGTCAAATAACTTTTCATTTCCCATGGAAACAGCAGGCACCAAATCCTCAAAGTATGGTGTTTGCAGGTGCAAACTTTTTTGCAATGATTCTTACTACGAAACCTGCAAAAATCATGATGCATTAGTTTGTAAAAGATGCATAAAAGATGCAGGAAATAAATAGTTTCAATAAAAAACAAACCCTCAGCTGTCTGCTCACAATAACTAATAATTAATTTCTCACCTCCTACTAAGTCAGGCTGCAGATAAAGTTTCACATTTTCTTGTAAGGGTACGTATATAAAAAAAAATAGTTTACAATGGGGGCAAGCCGAGAGAGTTTGAGATAAAACTGCTACAAAAACAATAAGTTTTATAACTACGACAATTAATGATAGTCTCTCGATGCCCTACCCTACTTCAGCAATAAAATTATTGTTCTCTCCTTTATATCTATATTATCCCCCTCCCCCCCCCAATAATAGGACCTAATTTTGAATGTGGTGGTCCATCCGATTTATGAGACTGTGAAGGTGGTCCGTGTGCATCAAAAGCTTGAGAAACACTGATTATAAAGGACTGTCAATGGAAAAGTACTTTTGTTTAAAATAGCAACGTTAAAGGTTTTGAAGGTTCATTTGGTGTCCATGAACGTCAATGCCAGCTGCACGGCGACGACTGCTCTCATGTATAAATAAATAAATTAAATAATAAAATAAATTTTATTTAGAGTCTACCCACTCAGTTATATAACTGATTTTCAGTGGGGGACTTTAAATCAAAGCGACCAAGCCAACCCTGCAGGCCCTGACGCAATCGACGAGTGAGCGATAACCAACCAAAGATCGATATTTTTAATAGGAAATATAGCAATCAGTGGTATGGACAGTGCGAACACCCGCGAATCAACGCCAGAATCAACAAGGCCGATTCAGAACAACTCTGAAATTTATTATGTGCTTCGTTGCTAGGACGGCTCCAAAGTCACCGTTTACAAACTCCTAAGATAAGTCCAAATCAGAAGTTAAAAAACTTCTGACTTTAGCGGGAATCGAACCCTGGACCTTCTGCATTGGAAGCAGATACGCTAACAACAAGACCAACGAGGCCTAGGCCTACGCGTTCCAATGGACTGTCGGGGCTACTCGCCTGAGTCACGTTGAACACGTGAGTCAAGTTCACTGTCAGTCATATTCAACTCCTTGCAAGTTGCAATTATTTAATGTAAACCGAAATAAGTAAAAAAACGACGATGGGGGGGACCAATTAACAAAAAGTTGAGGGGGGTCCTGTTAATGAACAAGTGCCGTTAAAACTACGGGATAAAATATTTAAAAAAAATAAAAAATAAAAATACGGGAACGACCGGCAACGGGAAGCTTTATTGTGCATCGTGTCGTGTGATTCAACTTTCTTCCAGTTATCGTTAACGTAACGTTATCGTTACCGGGAAATTGTGCATCGGCCTTTAGGCCTAGTAGGCCTAGAGGATAGACATTAAATAAAAAATAAGGAAGTGGCTATTTAACCGTAGCTACGGGAAAATTACGATTCTCAATTCGTCCGTAGCATGAACGAAGATCAGCGGAAATAATCGAAGGTAGGGTCAATCGGGGTAAGTGTGGCATCTTTTTGTGTTATTTGACTTCAAAGCCCTGGCAGAGCCAGATTAATAAGTACAAAAATTCCCCTAAAATTAGAGAAGGTCAATCATTATCTAACCAACAGATACTGCTATTCTTTTATGTAAAAAATTAATTAACTTTATCATTTAAAAATGCAAATGAGAACGGGTGCTACCTGCCACACTTACCCACAATTATGGGGTAAGTGTGGCACCACTGGGGGGAAGTGTGGCACCCGCCTGTTTTACACAGAAGGAATGCACTTAGGAGCAAGGGAAAAGTGTGGCAAGGTAGAGAATTCTCTTCTGACAAACATAAATTTTTTCCAGATTTTTAGTGACTTAATTTGATGTATATCACGTCATTTTAAGATTAAAAACGGCAGCCGATTTATTAGCCTAGGCCTATAATAGTTGCCTGTAGGCATTAGGTTGTCAACTCTTCATTTTTCAAAAACATCTGCCACAGATGCAGAGAAAATGTATCGGATTCGTTCACCCTGTTGAGTTACACCTGGTTCAGGAAGAATTCCGATTACTTGTTTTAACTTCACGAACGATATGTCACTTTCTTTTGTACCCTACGAAATTCTTTTATCGTTCTGTCAAGGCATCGAAGTGCCATCACACTTAACTCATCATCGTCAACGGTGAACCATACAAACGTACCTGTAGGACGAAGGCTTTCTACATTTTACTTGCCTGTTAAAGAACTCGACAAGGATGAATATGCATCGTTTTAGATCGGCTCTTATTGAAATCCGTTTTTAATGTTATAGGATGTCCTTCCTTCTTCCACCAAGTCTGCCTAATCATTCGAACTACCCTCAACGTCAGACAAGACTTCCGGTATAGGCTTATTTATCTTTTTCTGTTTTTTTGTTTTTTTTTTGTATTTTTTTTTTCATTGAAAAACCATCATGCCACACTTACCCCAAGAATTAAATTTTGTTGGGTAAGTGTGGCACCTTCTTTAAATTTGCCCCATATAATTTTTTTTAAATGCTCCTTTGCAATTTAGTTACTTATAACCTCATTGAATTCAATAAGAGCAATAAATAGATAAAATTAATTGCATTCATACCCTTAAATTCAAAACATTACATATCCTGGCCGAATTGCGTTTTGTAGGGGAGAGGGGGGTACCTTTGAACACTTTTTACATTTTTGTAGATTACCAGTTATGTTTATAAAGTAGGCTAGGGCTACAATTTTTTTTACCTGATTACAGCATTCATTTGCCAACATTAATATGGTATCAAAAGTTTTGTGTAGTTACAGCAACATAAAAATATTAATTAATCTGCAACACTCCGAAATTGTTCAAAACCGCCCCCCCCGGGGGGCACATTTGAACTGCCTTGGGGCACATTTGAACATAGCTTACAGTGTTGGGGTCACTACTTTTAAAAAGTAGCATGCTATTGCTAACGCTACATGCCCCGAAAAAGTAGCTTTGCTACTTTTTCGCTACTTTTTTTGAGATGTAGCGACGCTACATTCGCGCTACACAAGAAATATAGCGCGCTACTTTTCCGCTACATGTTCACGTTTAATCGGGGGGTGTCGAGATCTTACATTATCCCGTTTTTAAAGCCTTTTGACGTCGTGCCGCGATGATTTTTAACTACATTTATGTCAACTTGATCGTGATCTATCATCAAAAGCACATAGTTTCGGTTTCCATTTTGATAGAAGGCGTTCTTTTAACGTTTAGGCTAGTAATATGACACCGGGCCGACTTGGCTAACCTTTCCCCTCTCTGTCTAGCGTGGCGCGCGCACCATGCTAACCCGTCTCAGTATGCGCGCGCATCACATAATGTCTGCCGCTCAGTTCAAAGAAATAGTTAACCTTATTGACTGAGGAAATAAAATAAAAATACCTTCAAAACCTTTAACGTATCTATTTAAAATATAAATTACTTTTACCCGGAAAGGAGTTCTATTAACTATTATTTAAAAATAAACAAAAAATACCTTCTAAATCTTTAACATTTCTATTAAAAAAAAACAAACATTGTTGGGGGTTTGAACCAACGCAGCGAACCCTACCTTAGCAATCCCATCTGTTACCACCCTGCTACGGCGCACTGTGTACGTTGTCCGCCTATAAACGTATATAGTGGCATCGCAAGCGAGCCGTGAGCGCGCGGTGGTGGGGGAAGGTTAGCAAAGTCGGCCTTTAGATTCAACCTTAGGCTAGGCTAGGCTCTAGTCTTATAAGAATTCTAGGCCTAATGATCAACATTCATATTGCATTTCTTATTTTCAACGTGTTTTTCGCGGAATCACTGCAGAAGAATGCGACAAACAAAGTTCGGAATAGGCCTACTGGTGCCGTACAATAGCGATAAAGCCCGGAATGTCCCAAGGGAGGGGAGATATATGACACTAATCACTTCATTTTAATATTCAATTCAGACGATTGGCGTAATTATTGAGCGGCTTATGCTCTATAGCACTCAAGATGCTCAACGCAATTTAATAATCACTGCAATATTTTGGTAAAGTCAGCTCACACGATGTGACAGATCGGCGATCGCTCGCATCCTTCGGACGACGCAGAGAGAGAGAGAGGATAGATAGATAGATAAGGGTCTTTATTGTAAGGCGGGATTAAGGCTAGTGAAGCCTTATCTTCCATCCAACCTAATACAACTAATAATAATAATAATAATACAAATGATAATGAAGGCTTATGAGAATTATAGATAATTTGAACACAAAGTAATTGGCCTGATGAAAATTACACATAATTAACTAAAAACATAAACATTTGAAATTATGATAAACAATTTACACAATTTAGCTATCATTTCATTCTCCGCATTCATCCATCGCTGTCATACAGTTTCATTACAGTAACAAAGAAGGCGTCCTCGTAAAGTAAATAGAGTAACACAGGTAACCGAGCATATTAATACGTAATTTATTTTCATTATTTGGGTTGTTTGGGTGTTTTGATATCACTTATTGTTTGTACAGTTAAGAATTTGAATAATAGGAAGTAGTGGCACTTTTAAAAGCATAGAAGTTATTTATATATTTGTATAGAGAGAGAGAGAGAGGGAGAGGCTCGCTGGGCGAGAGCGAGGGAGATGGTGTGCAAGTGAGACGAGATTACGGGCCGGTCTACATGGCGATCACATGACGTGGCGCGGCGGGCGTTACAAGTTAGTTTGCAGTGCCGACTTTTGACTTTACGTGGTACTGGAACTGCTGACGCCGAAACTTAGAAAGTAGCGCAAATATCACGCTAACGCTACAAAATGCCCCCTTAATAAAGTAGCGCGCTACTGGCTCCGCTACACGTAAAAGTAGCGCGCTACTCCCCAAGACTGATAGCTTATAATCTCAATTTATGGTCTACAATAACTGTAATCAACAAATTTTTTTACTTTTGCAACTAGGTACCTAGTTTATTGTCATTTTACAGTTAAACAGGAAATGTCATCACGGCAATGGCTCTTTCCGTGCCACCACCGATTCTTGGTTGAGGCAATTTTAGTATAAAGTCCTCTCCACCAACTGGACAGAAATCTTCCCTCTCCGGAAAAACAAAATGCCATGTATCACCCTTTCTTTCTCTTCAAGAAACGAACTTGAAACTCATCCATATCCGGGGCAATCTCTTCAATACGGCCAACGTAGTGAACAGTGGACCGTTTCCCAATGTAGCGAACAAGAACAAAATCATTGACTTTCAATTCACTCAAGATCAAATCCGATTCTATTTCTTCAAGACCATCAGAGTTGACTTCTTTTTCAGTGTCTAAGTCAACTATAGGCTATTGTTCAGAATTGCTGCTCATAAGTGTAAAAGTGGCCTAGACTACTGCCTACTAGTCAAATAAAACAATAATTCTGCACTAGAATGGCATTAACAACATCCCAGAATTAACTTTCTATTAGGCCTAGAGAATTTTGTAGGTCCTCATAATACTGCCCAGCCAAAAACTTGCATAAGGTCACGAACATTGGCATTTTGGTAGTGTTCAAATGTGTCCCACAATCTCCCACCAACCTGTTGATATTGGTTTCCCACTAGTTCCACATTTTAAGCTACCCAGTAGGGTAGTTATATCAACCAATATCACTTGTATCATGATTGTATCATATTAAAATATTCAAATACCTATCAAAATAAATATTTGGTTACTTCCCTTGATTTTCATGTTTAGCAGATTGCTTAAATAAATAAATTGGATTTAGAGTCTACCCACTCAGTTATATAACTGATTTTCAGTGGGGGACAGTAAATCAAAGCGACTGAGCCCACCCTGTAGGCCCCGACGCAATCGACGAGTGAGCGATAACCAACCAAAGATCGATATTTTTAATAGGAAATATAGCAATCAGTGGTATGGACAGTGCGAACACCCGCGAATTAACGCCAGAATCTACAAGGCCGATTAAGAACAACTCTGAATTTATTATGTGCTTCGTTGCTAGGACGGCTCCAAAGTCACCGTTTACAAACTCCTAAGACACGAACTGATGGACTTTAGTCCAAATCAGAAGTTAAAAAACTTCTGACTTTGGCGGGAATCGAACCCTGGACCTTCTGCATTGGAAGCAGATACGCTAACAACAAGACCAACGAGCCACACACAAGACCAACGAGCCACACACAAGACCAACGAGCCAAAGTATCCCATGCTTCCATGTCAAATTATGCATGTGCAAGTGTGTCTGGTGGTGCTCTCTGGTGGTAAAATGTCAAACTACAACTTTTGGCTTGGATAGGTGGGAAATTTGAAATGTTCAAATGTGCCCCCCGTTCAAATGTACCCCCCTCTCCCCTAATTAAAAAACAAGTGCTAGGCCTAGTTAAAATGCCCACTGCTCTTTAAATATTTTTTTATTAATGTATGAATTTGTGAGAATAAGCTTTATATATGTCACTGAATAATAATTGTTTTACTTTTTTTTTCTAAGTTCATAAATAAACAAAATATGGCCGGGTGCCACACTTGCCCCGGTGCCACACTTACCCCGATTGACCCTATTCGAATCGTCCGCGGGATACCACAACTAGGCCAACAACTAGGCCAATAGCTTCAAATATCACAGCGCATTGTGGCAGAGTGGTAGCGCGTCCGAATTCTATGCGAGAGGTCGGCGGTTCAAATTTTTGTTTGGTCGTTTTTTTTTTACCATTCTATTTGGGTCCATGTTTTTTCTGCAAATGATTTCACTACATTCGGTCCCGTCGCAAACACCATTCTAGATGATAAAAGCGTTTAAAAAGTGCTGCGCCGCGCTAGTTCTAGGATACAATCGATAAGAGCGCACCCGAAATCCTTTCCGTTAAAAACGAGTTTAGATTTAAAATAGCAACGTTAAAGGTTTGGTAAGTAGAGTATTTTATTGAAAAGGTTGGTAGGCCTACTAAGTAAATGTCATAATAAACATGGCGCGCCGGCAACAGTGAAATGGTAGTGTTTGTGCTCAATCTTTATTAATATAACGTAATTCGTATATTTTCAGAGTGGTTATTATTGAATTAACGTAATTTACTTCCCGTACCTACGGTTAAATTAGCAGGCCTAATTTTTCCGTAGGCCTACCCACAGTTCGAGTACCTTTGGTGATTTCCGCCGATGTTCGTTCATGCTACGGACGAATTGAGAAACATAATTTTCCCGTAGCTACGGTCGAATAGCCTCAGCGAAAAAATAAATACAGGGCTAGGCCTAGGCCTATTACCTAGCCCTAGGCCTAGGCACAGGTAGGCCTAGGACCCGGTTATTTATTTATCTATGGGAAGGTAGGGGGCCTAGGCCCTAGGGCACTGTTTCGGTTATGCCCAGTTCATATAAAGTCGTATGGTTTAGTCCTAGTCGTAAGGTTTAGTAGTCGTCATGGTTTGTTGTTTTGTTGTTTGCTTTGTTGCAAGTGATGTTTCGATCTCTGATTCGCTAGTCATAAGAACAATGAACATTTTCAGCTTTAGTTATGACTACGACTAAACCATAAAACTAAACCTTGTGACCGTGTGTGAACAATAACATGTGTTTCATATGTTTCATCTGCTTCTTACGACTAGGACTAGCCTAGGACTAGGACTACGACTTTATGTGAACTGACCATTAAGAATGGCCAACTTTTAAACACTTGTAAACTGTGTTGTGTGTTAAAAGGTTTTGAAGGTTTTTTGTTTAAAATAGCGACGTTAAAGGTTTTGAAGGTTTTTTTGTTTAAAATAGCGACGTTAAAGGTTTTGTAAGGTTACTTACAGTGAGTGTACGGCTCGGTGGAAGTGCTGGTGAAAAGTTGGCCATTCTTAACCGAAACAGTACCGGCCCTAGGCCTCCTAGCCTAGGCCTAGCTCTAGGCTAGCCTAGGCCTAGGCTAGGGAGTGAAGAAATCTTCGGGATCCTTTAGGTTTATTACTTACAGTTAAGTCGATAGCTGCTCAATTTTTTAATTTGGGTCCAGTCTTAATCCATACGCTGTGTTCCACTCCATTAAAAACTTGTTACAACTTACAAATAACAAATTTAAATTAAATTGAGTGAGGATAACTTTGAAGTTTGACAATCAAACAAGCATGGTGGTCTCTCCGTAGTTCACACCGCCTGCTGCTGTCACCACATGTCGGTTAGACTGCGCTGCGTTATATTTCACAGTGTTGCCACATTGGGCGATTTGTCGCCGTTTGGGCGACCAATTATTTCATCTGGTTTCAATATAATATAAATATATATATATATATATATAATGTAAAACTCTCTAGATTGCTAAGAAATTTTTACACTATACTTAAATAACGTCAATAAATCCAAAATTGTTAGTCCCGAAACGAAATTCCGGTAACTTTTTTATAAATTAATTAATTTAATTAATCATTAATTAAATCCCAATTAAAAGTTTTTTATTCACGTACCACAATCACATAGTGTAATCACACAAGAACAATATGACCACAATGAACAAAAAAAAATTAGTTCCAAAATTTATTCCAATCACTTTACTATTAATTCAATTAATTCAATTAATTAAAAATAATGACAGTTATCTCGATTAATTTTGTAAAATTAACACAATGTGGTCGACCTTGGTATCATTTTAAAGCTAGTTTTAAGACGAATAAATGTAATGAAAAATTAATTAATTAAATTAATTAATCACCGAATTAATTACATTTAAGTTAATTAACCCACTTTTGACATATGTATTTGTTATTTATACCTAAAACTCGATTGATCGTCATAAAAATATACTACTCTACTGACATATGTCAATGAATCCAAATGTCATGTCCCGAAACAAATTCCTATAACTTACCGATTAATTAACTAATTGATTGAAGAATAACTTATATCTTCAATAATTGTTGTTATTGACAATCGTAAAAGTACGATATTCATGAGAAATATTTGTTCGATTATTACCAAAAACGTGGAAAGTCTAAGTTCAGAGATTTCGAAGGTCGCCTCAAATTTCATCAAGATCGCATATGACGTTTTGCCCGGTAGAGCGCAAACAAACAGACATGAATACAAAAAAAGGAACTAATTTTTTTTATTTTTTTTTTTGGGGGGGGGGGGGGGGCGGTGAAATTGAAGTCAATATCTCAATTGTTGTTGACAATCACGTAGCACATACAAAATGCCAACGGAAGAATCAAATATAAACAATGCGAGTATAATTAAAAAAATAAATAGGGTCAAAATTAAGTTCATGCTACTTTCCCGTTAATTGAATTATGAATTAATTATATATATATATATATATATATATATACATATAACTGAGTGGGTAGACTCAAAATTATATTTTTTTCTTTAAATTAATTGATTTAAGCACATGTTGTTGTAGAATGAGCGAAGCAGACTTCAATTTCACCGCCCCCCCCCCCAAAAAAAAAAATTAGTTCTTTTTTTTGGTTTGTTTGTTTTTCTGTCTGTTTGTTTGCGCTCTACCGGGCAAACGTCATATGCGATCTTGATGAAATTTTGAGGCGACCTTCGAAATCTCTGAACTTAGACTTTCCACGTTTTTTGGGTATAATCGAAGAAATATTTCTCATGAATATCGTCATTTTACGATTGTCAATAACAACAATTATTTAGATATTAGTAATTCTTTATATAATTACTTAATTAATCGGTAAGTTATATGAATTTTGTTTCGGGACATGACATTTTGGATTGATTGGCAAAATGTCAGCAGTGGCATATTTTTATGACGATCGATCGAGTTTTAGGTACACATAATAATACATTTGTAAAAAGTGATATTTAACTTAAATGTAATTAATTCGGTGATTAATTAATTTCATTAATTAATTTTTTCATTACATTTATTCGTCTTAAATCTAGCTTTAAAATGATACCAAGGTCGACCACATTGTGTTAATTTTACAAAATTAATCGAGATTACTGTCATTATTTTTAATTAATTGAATTAATTGAATTAATAGTAAAGTGATTGGAATAAATTTTTGAAACTTATTTTTTTTTGGTTCATTGTGGTCATATTGTTCTTGTGTGGTACACTATGTGATTGTGGTACGTAAATAATAAACTTTTAATTGGGATTTAATTAATGATTAATTTAATTAATTAATTAATAAAAAAGTTACCGGAATTTCGTTTCGGGACTAACAATTTTGGATTTATTGACGTTATTTTAGTGTAGTGTGAAAATTTCTTGGCAATCTAGCGAGTTTTACATTATATATATATATTGAAAAGTGCTATAATTGCAATACATTGTAATAATTTATAAATATAATTAAAACTATTGCATTTGCGGTAAAACAGCTGACATTTTTTGTAGAGCATTAAAAACTCATTAAAACAATACCCATTTTGTTCAAATCGGATGATTACTTCTTGAGTTACAGCAGTTTTAATAATTATTTTAGCGGCCATCTTCAGGACGCCATGACAGGTGACTTATTTGCTACCAAGCATGTCCCAAGTGAAAATTACATTCTCAAATATGTCTTTTACCAGATCCTAAATTTTGGTGTAGGTTTCCGGCTTTGAAATGTTTTTATAGTTGATGCAGCTTGTTCCACGGACTATTTGGCTACAGTGCCGATGCGCAACCGTTTGTCATTTTGGTCATATCTCAGTCAATTTTCATCGCACGGTAAAAAATGAAAAAGTGGCTTCTACAAGACAGACACCCGCATATTTATTATGTCTTGATAATTTTTCGTGAACTCGACCTAATTCAAGATTTACGGGATTTTCTTGGAAGTACTAAGTTAGGCACCAGCACTATTCGTGTTTGTGACTAATATTAATGGTAATAATATATGTTTTGGATATTAAGCACAAAGCATACATAGTCCCGATTATTTTGAAACAAAAATCACAGAGATATCTCTGTTGGTTCAGGTTTTACAAGCATTTTTATGTGACAGTGTGGACTTAAGCCCTTTGGCGCGATAGCGGAGGAAGCAAGCGTCTGTGCTTTTGGGAACTCTCTGTACGTTTGAAGAATGACAAATGCTACATGTGTGCCAAAAATCAGCTTTAGGTTAAGGATGTTGATGTCAAAATCTATAATTCCTGGGCTATATATTTCTATTCATCGATTTCAAGATGCAACTATTCTCTCAGACTCAAAAGGGAGTATCCAATCCTTATCAAACAGCCACTTTGATGGGAAAACTTTATATTTCTCCTTTATAGCGGCCAGCCTTCTCTCTCATCTTACCAAAACAGGCCTACATATAAACATCGAATGGATCCCGGCCCACATGGGTAGCCTATATCAGGAAACGAAACAGTAGACGCCCTGGCAAAGCAAGCTGCATCATCAAACAGACTCCCGATAACAACTCAATTAGACCCGCAAGTAATTAAATCAATAAGCGTCAAGAAGATATTTAATATGTGGAATGAATCATACGCAGAAACAAATAAGACGAAAGGAAGGCATTATGCCCAAATACAAAGACAAATAAGGCCCAAAACCTGGTTTCAAGACTTTAAAAACCTTACCCGAAGAGAAATTATAACCATAAACATACTCAGAATAGGCCATTGCCACTTAAACGCATATCAAAATAAATTCAACCAAAATATCCCGCCTGAATGCCCCCACTGCGACGATCCCGAGACCATAATGCATCTCCTTATTACGACAGATGGCGCGACTCGCTCTATTCAGCCCAGGGTCCACTAGATACTTATGCTAAGCTGCTGTAAGCTGGGTCTTCTCACCTGATGTAAACAAACCGCCATCTTAGTTTCCCTGCGTGTGTTTTAAAAATAATCTGGAGCGCTCCGAACACGCTCTGTAATATTACCCGTAGCAGAATGTGATATGTTTTTGTTTTGTTTTGACAGATCATGGACAGCAAGATTGGGCATTGTGGATTATTATCAATACTACCATTGATATTAGGCCTACCTTTGTGTTTAGAATGTAGTTACAACTCCACGATAAAAGATTGTATGTGCATAAGCCTAGGCTAGGCCCTCGTCTTTGATATTGTGTGGTTTTGTGTCGTAGAGCAAAGGCCTAGACCTTGTAGAAGGTGTCGTAGAGCTTAGGTCTCGCGTTCTTACGCCTAGGTCTAGGCCCTAGAAAGATCAGATTCAAGTTCAAGTTTGCCTCATGAGGTTTTGGTTTATAGGCCTACATGGTGCAATAGCCCTATGACTTGGACTCATCTTTATCTTACCAACCACATCATCAATGCTAATAGGCCTTATGCCTACCGGTATCTGGACAGTTTGCCTCGGGTCCTAATATCCATTATGCAAATGAAAATTGACCATATTATGAAATTGAAAGATATGAAAATTATTTACATCATAATGTTACCTGCCATTCATAAGAATCAAAGTTATATAGGTGGTAGCCTATTTATGTATTTATTGCATTCAATGTACAACCGACTTTGAAATTGACGTCCAGCTGCAGTCTGCTATTTGTTTACAAAATCTCTGTAAGGTCCATTGGATAATGTGTTCGCGCACGCAGTAGACACATTATCAAGTAGGCCTTGACTTAGGGAACTAAGATGGCGCTTATACATGTGGAAGTACAAGCGAAGACCCACCTTACAGCAGCTGTTAGGTATCTAGTGGACCCTGTTCAGCCCTACCAAAACAACATCCAACATCCTCTTGCAGAAACTGATATCCTCTCCATTTAACTCTCAACTCCGTCAAAAAAATTTCAAAATTCGTCGCTAAAAGGGGAAAAAATAACCAGCGGGGGGTTCTCCCCACTATCTATGCTCTAAGGTTCTCCCCACCGTAGAAAAAAACAGAAACCGGCCCCCGCTTTGATCTCCGCTCTTGCGGGGGTTTCGTCTAACTCACAAAGGAGGTCGTCGAAAGGGGGATTTAGAAACCCATTGTGGACCCAATATCCAGCGTTTTGACAGGTAACCATGTTAAACTGCCGACTCAGACTACGTTACTAGTTTTTCCAGCAAACCATGACGGGGTGTGCGTGTTAAGTTCTAGACATTTTGAAATGGAACTAAATTTTTCAGATTTCCGAAACTCCTCGCAGAAAACCCAATGACTACAAAAACTCGAGGCGAGATCAGTGGGCGCCAACGTTTATATTCAATTAGGCCTACCAATTTTAGAGAACTTACCCAAATATAAAACATAAATTAGGTGTTCATATATTTTTCTGTTTTAAACTGGACCCTTATTTAAGAGTATGTAAAAATTTTTTATGTTTCTAAATAAATATAGGTTTCAAGGCTCAAACTAGCATATATTTCCCAAATTTTGTTAAATTTATAGGCTATAATAAAATATTGTGCACAAAAATTTAAATTAGGATGGACTGTTTTTAAAAAAACAACTTTTTTAAAAATGCAAAATTATTCTTTGGGTTTATATGCCACTGTAAAAAATCTTTAATTAATACAATTGGTTTAAAACCCTTTTGGTTAATTTCCCCCTTTTTCTCAGGTCTTCTACAATTGGTACCATACATTTCTGGGCCAGTTCGTATTTAGGCCTGGCAACCTAGGCAGCTCCCTAGGGCGGTAAAATTTAGGGGGCGGCTTTTCGCCATTAGGTCCAGGCAAATTTCGGACATTTTTTTTTAAGAACTAAAATTAAAAATTAAAATATTTTTGATGAAAAAAAAGTTAGTAAAATTTTTCCCGGGCAATTATTAATTTTATTTTTTAAAAGGCGTTTTTTGGAGTTTTTTAAAAAGAAAAAAATTTGAAAAAATTCCCCTCCCATCCTTTGCACGGTTAATATTAGTTTTTTTTATTTTTTTATCCGATCCGTACTATTTTTTGTTAGGGGTTCGAAAATTAGGAATCTTGCTGCTGCGCCCCCTGAGACAGACAATTTTGTTGCAGGAAGGTGCTATTGCCCCGTGATAGGTCTCTAAAAAAAATTAAAAAGTGAAACTGTACCAAAACTTTATTTAATTTGTATTAATTGGGGGGGGGGGGGGGGGCGTCGGCAAATTTAATTGCCTAGGGGGGTTTCCTACCTAAACACGGCCCTGATCAGGGTTTGTAAAAATCCGGGTTTTATAGAAAAGCCCGCCCGGGTGGGTTAATCGAAAATACGATTTTTTGTGGGTTTATTTATTTTTTAAATTCTATTATTTTTTTACTCAAAAAAAGTGAAAAAACCCCACGCCCATTTGAATTTACCCCCTTTTCCCACCCCAACCAAAAAGTTATATTATATTGAAATGAAAATCGATATAACTGAGTGGTAGACTCAAAAACAATTTATTTATTTATTTTAGTATAAATATCAAAAAGAACTTAATTTAAGTTTGGTCAAGTTGGATTAAAATTTAAAATTTCATCAAAAAGAAGTCCCCTATTTTTTTATATTTTTAAGTATGGCCACGCCTACCTATGTTTTTACCTAGATCCAAAATTCCTTTTTTCCTTGTTCCCAAATCAAATTTAAGAAATTTTTTGAAAAAAACACCCCGGATCCCTCGTAAAACCCTGGTTAATTAATAATACTCTCTTCCTTGCAAATTAGATTTAATTTTACAAAGAAACTGTTTATTTTAAAATTTTAAAAAATATAATATTTAGATTTATTTAAAAATTTTAAAAGAAAGCTTTCCAATAATCTCTCATAATTAAATTCTAACTACAAATCATGTTCACTTTTTTATTCAGCCATTGTTCATTCTTCACTGTTTTTTTATAATTTAGATTTTCATATTATTCTGTGAAAAAAATTTTGATAATTTTTCAAATATTTATATTATGTAATAATAACAAAAATAATTAGTAAAAAAAAATAATATAAAAAAATAATAATAATATAATAAATAATTAAAAAATGAAAAATAATAAAAATAATAATATAATAAAATAATAATAATAAAAATAATAAAAATAAGTTTTATAAACTAATTTTGGGTTCAATTTTAATAAAAAATCAATAATTATCGCATGTCTTTGGGTTGCATAATATGACTTTCACGGGGCTCGAAGACCTGCATTGTGTTTTAATTCGCGCCGAAATTGCTTAGCCGGGGGACAAAAATGGCCGCCCCATAAAAAAAACTGATTGGAACGGACTGCGATGACCTAACCTTCTAGGTTCGCGGTACACCGACTCTCCGCTAGGAGATCAAGCGGACCTTGACAGAAACAACAACTACATCCAGACGGCGGTGATATTACTATACGTTTTTTGGCGTTGTTGCTTTATAATAGGATCTTTGGTTGTTGCTGTCACGCAAAGTGGCGCGAACTCGGCATAAATGCGGAGGGTTTGTTTCCAAATAATATGGTGATTCTTTATTATTCTTTTGGCTGAAACGATTAAAATGTTTGTGGTTTATATATCGGATTCATAATGTCACAACAAGGGGCAGCATTGCAAGCGTATAACATGGAACTTGTGAAATGTAAGTGACTGGTAGGCCTAGGCCTAGCCTAGGCCTAGGGGCTAGGCCTAGGCCAAGTAGAGCTTAGGGAGGCGATTCCTTGTTCATGGCCTTGGCCTAGGTCTAGAACTATATTAAAATTTACCATCACCATGTCAGTCCTCCTTTAAGGACGCTCTACAACAGCCCAGGAGGAACGAGGTCCGGTGGTAACAAGAATATCGGCTATGATTCAAGGTCGATGCACAATTGCCCTAGGCCTAGGCTAAGCCTATTGTCCCTGTGTGCCACAATTAGACACAATTACATACACATGGTAGTCACTACGTTTACCAAGGGTTTTAAAGCGAGCTATCTCAAGCCGGTTTCATCTAGTCCGAGGCGTGGCTACAAAAGGTCAAAAGCCTAATTTCGTCACAGTCTGCTGAACCTACTAACACGTCAGTTTTCAATTATTTTATTTCCCAAAACAAAATTATTAAATGAAACCAATTATTAAACTGTAGCTATATTATATAGCCTTTATGACTTTTTTGCATGAAAGGCATCAATTCTCGCCCGATTTGTTCTAGAACGGCACCAGTGGATACTCATAATTCTCCCTATCAAGTTGGCAAGGCTCGGCTAGCTCGTTTAAAGCGAGCCAGTTCACTTTGGTAGGTCGGTTTGAGATAGCTCGCTTTCAAGTGTTTACCAAGCGTTTGAGGTCGGCTTGAAGCCAAGCCGGCTTGAGATAGCTCGCTTTAAAACCCTTGGTAAACGTAGTAAGTGTAACATGGTAGGGACATAAAAGTCGAAATAGGGCCCGTTTTAGGACATTCAAAAAAAGCATATAGATAGTAAAAGAATGTTTATTTTTCTATGCAAAACCGGACACGCATTGCAATCTTGTCTCCTCCCCTGTCTAGGCCTACCCTTCAAACGTAACCAAATGCGTGATGTTTGGTATGACAATTTCCGTAAAGATCGGATAGGCCTACAGTGGTTTTTGCCATTGGTGAATTTTACAAAAAATATTTACCATGCTTTTTGTGACCTTGAATGCAAAATTTAACTATCAAAAAGTGTCCCGGACCGAACTCGAAGGCTTCGCCCTAACCCGGGCTCGAACCCAAGTTCTCAAACCAATTTTATTTAAATTCCTTTATACTTGCGCTACATTAACGAGCCTTGGTCGTTCCAAATCGAACCGAGGAAAACCAAAATTTTAATCTTTTAATGTTGCACTGCAAAGTGTTCAAAATTTTCTAACTTTGCGATTTTTTCCCGTGCAATCGGAAAAAAATATCGGGGCAATTTTGTTTTTAACCCGTTCGCTATTTCATTGGCTTTCGGAATTGTCAATCCTCGGGGCTCTACCACGCATCTAAAAATTTCCAAAAAAATGGAAAATGGAAAATCCAAACAATATCAAAAAAAAAGAAAACGGTACACATTTTTGCCGTCTGGACCCCCAGCGATAACTCCGCACGGGCACTTCTCACACGCCGTAAGTGAATTTGAAAATTCAGGATTTTTTGAGAATTTTTTATTTAAACAGCAAGTTTAACTTTTTTCAAAATTACGCGCATTTAAAAATGTTCATCGTCGCCCCGGCCAAAGTATTGTAACGGTCCTAAAAGCCCTAACGGTGCTTGTAGGCCTACCCGGAAAGATTCCGAACGCGCCCGTACCGTCGGCGTTCGGGTGAAAAGCCTACTTTGGGCGCGGCAACCGTGAGAAAACAAAAATATGATTTTTTGAAGCCAAAACGGACACGCACGACTATTTTGGTCGGTCCATAACGAGTATACAAATGCTACAAAATGGGTCATGTTTGGTATCACGATTATCGTAAAGGTTCGATCTAGGTCCTTAAACCATCTGAGAAATTTAGAAAAAATTTGCACTATGCTTTTTACGATACCTACTAAAGGAAAAATCAAACAGTAAAAAAGTGTCCAGAATCGTATTCGAAGGCATCTACTGATCCGAGGTTCGAACCAAGGTTCTCAAAATAATTTTATTAAAATTCCTTCATCATTCCTATACATTAATGTGCCTTGGTTAGCGGAAATCAAACCAAGGGAAGGTGATTTTTTTATTTCTTAAAATTACACTGTAAAATTTTCAAAATTGTCCAACTTTGGGATTTTTTTTCGTGCATTTTGAAAGAGAAAGCAGCCACTCCGGCTCAAACGGGGAAAAGTACAAAAAATCAAAAAAATTAAATTTAAAAAGAATGTTTATTGTTTTTACCATCAGAAAGATGATGCATGTAATTTTATGAAACCAAAAATAATTTTTTTTTGTAAAATAACTATTAGTCTGTATTTGCCATTGGAATTATAGCTTTTGTTGGTGTAAGTGGAAGGTGATTTTTTTACAAAAAGTTGGCAGCCTGGTACCTATTCTAAAGAATAAGCTGGTACCTCCATTTTAAGCAGTTCATAAGTTAAAGGAGAACGGAACTTTAGATTGTCACTTTTGAGATTTTGGTAATTGGCTGTATTGACAAGAGGATGCCATGTGTCAAGTTGGGTTGGGCCGACAGCTAAGCCCATTTCTTGGAGGGCTAGCTTCCGGTGACTGCGTCACGTCGCTCAAGGGTAGGTAGCGGACCGCCCGCCCACTAGTCTAGTGCGTGCGTTCTAAGGGTGATGTTGCGATTTACACACTGCTTAAATCATCATTTGTTTTAGCTGATTTTGTAGTTATTATCTTTAAAATGCCTCGGTGTTCAGTGTATGGATGTGTGAACAACTCGGGTGAGGGATTATCAGTTTATAAATTCCCAAAACGAGATAAATCACCGAAACGTTTCGCCGTGTGGTGTGATAAAATGCACAGGAAGAATTTTATTCCTACCACTAATTCAGTTGTTTGTGCGAAACATTTCGTGGAGGAGGATTTTAAGCAATCGGATTTGATCAGATCTAAGTTAATGCAAGATAGGCCTACTAAATTCAGAATTAATTTAAAACAATCGGCGATTCCTACACAACAATTAGTGCCACACACGATAACATCCCATGAACCTCCCATATATACACCACCGTCTAAAATACGGAAAACGTCTCGTTATTTGCAGAAGAAAAAAATAGACGAGATATTAACTGCATCTGTAACTGCAACATCAAGTGCAATTAGTGATAACGATAGTGACGAGTTAAGGTTAGGTTCAACAGAGGATTGGCCGGATTTAACAGGGTCAGGCATGAATTCCCGTGTTTTCTTTAGAGCCCAATATCTTCTGATCTAATATAGATACAATCACGATTTTACCTTTAAAAGAAAGCTCTATCTTTTGTTATCAATAATAAACATAATATGCATAGCTTTATCTGATACTTACCTTGAAATTTGAGATTTAGCAAACACCTGAAAAAGACGCTCTTCAACGATATTATCAAAACTACTTAGAATTTTAAAATTTCTTTTGCTGGTGCTGGAAGGAAAAACAAATTAACGTGTTTTGCTGAACACAAGCTTGAAAAAAAAATCGAAATTTTAAGCAAAATTCACAAATTGTGTTATATGAAGTACCATTTTAAATATAAACAAAACTACAATTTTGTTTCCACACAATCATAGATAAAGCATCGACCTATCCATCGCACTAGTTACATTTGAAAAATAATTAACGGTTATTACGTATTGATTGAACAGCGTACATGGTTTTGTGCAAGACCGGCACAACTACATTTCCATCACCGAAACCTGCAAGTCGTAAATTATCACCCCTCCTTTGCCTTCGAGTGAGCGGTGTCGTGTGAACATCCGAGCGCGCAACTTGAGCGAGTGTGACCTTGCATTTGCAATGCAACCTCCCGACACTGAGTTTGGAAATACACAAAGCTTCCGAGCTGTTACATTGAAATACAAACATTTATACTAGGCTATACAAGATAATTTATGCAAAAATGTAGATTATTTTCAATCACTTGTTTCTTGTCACTCAATCCTAGTGATCGGCTGATCATAGGTATTTTCTTTATATCTAAGAAGAACTAAGATGAAAATGAATTGCAAAGTGAATCACAAGGCAAGGCGTCTCTTTAAAAAAACGACTCGAATGAAGCCTTGAGCCACGCGTATTTAGCTAATTTGCGTACGCAATCATATTATTGATATAGTTTTGACATGATCGAGTAAAATTGCCATGAAGCGCGTTCGAAATGTGCTTGTAGAGATTGGTGATAGATTACATGCGTGTTTTGTTTATTCAAGTTCTGTTTCAAGTCAATTATCATATTATTGACTTGA
This sequence comes from Sweltsa coloradensis, assembly GCA_024449915.1. Taxonomy (NCBI): domain Eukaryota; kingdom Metazoa; phylum Arthropoda; class Insecta; order Plecoptera; family Chloroperlidae; genus Sweltsa; species Sweltsa coloradensis. The sequence goes on along the minus strand of JAMZAV010002360.1, from coordinate 42,553 downwards.
GACTTGAACGGCTTCACGTGCGATGTCTGCTCCAAACTGTTAGTTTGGATAAGGAAACGCTTACGATTATAAAAACATAACATAGTGTGATCGTTTTTTTAAAGAGACGCCTTGCCTTGTGATTCACTTTGCAATTCATTTTCATCTTAGTTCTTCTTAGATTTAAAGAAAATACCTATGATCAGCCGATCACTAGGATTGAGCGACAATAAATAAGTGATTGAAAATAATCTACATTTGCATAAATTATCTTGTATAGTGAAAACATAGTGTGGCTCGTTGGTCTTGTTGTTAGCGTATCTGCTTCCAATGCAGAAGGTCCAGGGTTCGATTCCCGCTAAAGTCAGAAGTATTTTAACTTCTGATTTGGACTTAAGTCCATCAGTTCGTGTCTTAGAAGTTTGTAAACGGTGACTTTGGAGCCGTCCATAGCATCGAAGCACATAACAAATTCAGAGTTGTTCTGAATCGGCCTTGTTGATTCTGGCGCTGATTCGCGGGTGTTCGCACTGTCCGTACCACTGATTGCTATATGTCCTATTAAAAATATCGATCTTTGGTTGGTAATCGTTCACTCGTCGATTGCGTCGGGGCCTACAAGGTAGGCTTTGACGCTTTGTCTTTGATTTACTGTCCCCCACTGAAAATCAGTTATATCATTGAGTATATAACCTAAGGATGGTTATATACTCAAAGGTTATATAACTGAGTGTGTAGACTCTAAATACAATGTATGTATTTATTTATTTATAATGCACTCATAAAGATCACTGCAAGTCAACATAAATGTAGTCTTTTTTTAGGAAGGAACTGAGTGAATGTCTCTCCAAACATTATCTTTATCTAAATTATCTAAATATATCTTAATCAAGTGATCATTATTGTGAACTTGATTGGTTTACTTTTCCAAGTGAATTAAAAATACGCAGGCGGGGGTAGTCTAACATCGAACTTGTCTTGGCAATCACGTGTTTCGTAGAAGGAAATATCGCAAGTGCATAAAGTTAATTAATTCCTTAAAGTTTATACATTATGAAAGAATATAATATTTACAGTGATTTAATACATGTGACTGACCAATATGGACCAACGCTTGATGCAGGGTGCGAATTAACGACTTTGCAGAGGGGGGGATGGCTCAGAATAGTAGGCCTACTTTCGTTGGCAAACCGGGGTCTGGGGCGAAGCCCCATCCGCCGGAGGCGATTTTTTGTGTGGGTATTATTGCCCTTGAGATGGCCTTAGAAGCGATCTGAGGAAAATATTTGGGGGTATTATTGCTCTCAAGATGGCCTTAGAAGCGATCTGATGAAAGTTTTTGCGTCATTATTGCCCTCGAGATGGCCTTAGAAGTGATCTGAGGAAAAATTTGGGGGTTTTATTGCCCTCAAGATGGTATTAGAAGCAATCTGAGGTATTATTTTGAAAGGAATAGTATGTGTAAATTGACGCATTATTTATTAACATTACCAGATAAAGTCACTTGATATGTTATGAGATGAGATGGGAATCCAGAGGTGGGGATTTAGCCATCCCCAGCAGGGATACCTTTCAGTAAAACAGAGCCAGGGATGATATTACCAGAGGGGGGGGGGGAAATCCCCCCATCCCCCCGTCAATTCGCACCCTGTTGATAGGTAAGTACTAGTTACCTAAAATATTATAAAAATGTACCGTATGATATTATGCAGTTAGTACTTGGATAGCAATGTTCGTAGTAATCTGTCCTGATAGGAGTTCGACCACAGAACATAGAACATAATGGTTCCATAATATTAAAAATCAAACATAACACTTTCATGTTTGCTGTCATAACTGTAAGATCGCATGGATATTGACATGGATTGACATGGATATTGAATACAGGTCTAACATTTAGTGGAGATGTTAGTTTTATGTAGGGTTGCACAATGTCAATTGACCGGTCAATTGACTGGTCAAATACTTTTGGTCAATTGACCAGTCAATTGACTTAAAGATAACATGTGTATATTGCATTTAAAACTTAAAATTATTTGAATTTTTATATTTGAATTTGAATTGTTATGTAAACGATAACATTTCTTTCTTTCTTTTTCAATTAAAAATGTTTTAATTGGGTAATATTTTATTTTAATTATTATTTATTATGTAGTTATATTATGAATTATAATAGACAAATAGAATATAATAGCTTCTGGGTAAGCTGAAGCTGGATCGGAGAAAGGGACTGATGACAGCATCGACGATGATGATGACGATGATGATATGCCACTTGATATGCATTTAACAAGCTTTTAAATAAAAAAAGCTTTTGTCACCACAACATTTAAAAAATAATATACTAATTATTTAATAAAATAAAATTTATGATTTTTTACATTTGACCGTCAATTGACCAGTCAATTGACCAAATTTGAATTTGACCGGTCAAATCCCATCCCTAGTTTTATGTAATAAGAAAACAATTCAAAATTTAGTTGAAATGTATGTTTTAATACTTTAAATCCAAAATTTACAGTAAATGCCAAATGAAGTCGTAGTCTATGGTTAATTAAGAAAGGTTATGTTGATTTCGCAATTATTGGGCAAGAAAGTGCATATTTTACGTATAGTTTATCCTAAATAAAAATGAATATTTGATAAAAGATCCACTTCACGATAAATTTGTATACATCTCAGCTGCAATAGGCAACACATCGCACGGGCTACGTCAATTGACTCTATTATTCTTAAATAGGAAATAAATTTGTTTCATACTCGTGGCGAATTTAATACTTATTATTTTTGATATTATTGAATACGGCACGGCTAACACGGCTAACAAAAACAAAATTAGCTTTATTTGTATCAGGTACATAAGATACATTATTGTGGTAAAATAATTATACATAGGTACGCTAAAAATTCAAAATAAATGCGTTATAATTATATTAACTAATTTACACATACATACGGGGTCATCTGAGAATTTCCAACATGTGATTTTGTTGTTTACAACACCTCACGGGTTAATCGTTGAAACAATACAAAGAGAAAACTTTATTCAAGTCCATCACTTCATGTAAACGGTAATTTTAGAGCTGTCCTAGCAACGAGGCACTTAATAAATTCAAAATTGTTCAGAATCGGAAGAAAATGCAGTGCATTGCGAGCTATATTACGTCAAGTCAAGCAATACATAAACAAATATAATTATAATTAATAAATAAATAAATAATAAATATATTAATATAAATAACCCCGATCGGGATGGATTTTGTGTCTTCTGAATTGCATTAAATATTAACAATTCCACCTACGGGAGTGTTCCCGACCAACCAAATCGAGAAATATACCCACGCTCATACCTTCACATTATTGACATTATTAATAATGTTTGTTTGGTCAGTTCAATGGTAACTGATACTCGTTGCAGTACTGTTTCATTCATTCAGATCTAATAATGCAACTACAATCCAGAAGTTAAACAGTTACCGTCTCGGTGGTCTAGTTGGCTTAATGCGCCTACCTGGAATGTGAGGGACTCGGGTTCGAACCCCGATCAGGATGGATTTTTTAACTTCTGAATTGTATTAAATACTAACAATTCCACCTACGGAAGTGTTTGCCGACCAACCAATTCGAGAAATGTAGACAATTTAGTCTGTATAATTATAGTATCACAATTTATTACAAAAGTTTTTCTTCGTATTATTATATAATGGTATAAGGCAGAGTACAACACTGGTATACAATGATTAATTTGTTGTCTAAGGTGCCTACCTGGAATGTGAGAGACAAACCCAGAACACAAGCCGTGTTCTGGCTTTGTGGACTTGTGAAATTATAGATTTATTTTGCCACTATGCGATGTAATATATTCAGCAAATAATTAACAAGTGAACAATGACAAAATTAATAAATATAATAGTTAAAACAAATTTTTATACAAGTGTCATACACATTTAATTTTTTCGTCTATTATTACGGTCTCTCCACTAACCTATTTTCAATTACCTGGTACAGTCGGACAAATAATAAATGACAAAAGATCAATTTTTTGTTGTTTTTTTGTTTTGTTTATTTATTTATCTATCTATCTATCTATTTATTTATTTATTTATTTATTTATTTAGTATTTATTTATTTATTTATTTATTTATTTATTTATTTATTTATTTATTCACTTACGTCTATCCTATTCAGTTATAAAAACTGATTTAGAAGGACTTATTTTTAAATAAAGATACCACTATACAATAGAAATCGTAACAGAGATGCTTCAAATTAGATTATTGCTTCTACATTCACATTCGTTTTGAGTGGTGGAGTGGTAGAAATTCGAGGCCACTGCACAAGGCCGTCGCGTCGTCCTAGCGTATAGGCGGACTGCACGTGCACTCCGCTGGACTGGAGTGAGGCTGGCTGGCACAGGAGGGGAAATGTTTAGGATAAAAATGGCATATGGGAAAAAATTGCACTATCGTGGCGCGCTCTTGCGAAACAGAATCATATTGAAGCCCCCTATGTCCTATCCTTAACATTTGAGCCTGAAATTGAAATAGGAAGAGATAAGTCTAGTTTTGAGGATGAGGACCCTAATAGTATCGGTGTACAATGCGAATTAGGCTCAGAGTTATATCGCAACTACAGTAATATATCCGTTGACGATAATGATACGAATTCTGACATTTCTAGTCAACCCGATTTAGACGCGTCGTTCCAAATTGATTCAGAAAACAATAGTGATAGTCAAGATTCAAGTACTGACAGTGACACCAGCGATAGCATAAACAGTGAGAATGTTTCATTATCGTGTATTATAGTGTTTTGGACTTGTTTATCACAACTTTTTCGTATGTGTCGTGATTGTGGATCACCAGTAATTAAAATCGTCAAGTCATGCAGAGGTGCGTCCATGAGAGTATCAACCGTGTGCCAAGAAGGGCACACACTAAAATGGGACTCACAACCCAAACACAACAAGTGTTCAATAGGCAATATTATGATCTCATCTGCGTTGATGTTATCTGGAATAAGCTTTCAGGCATTTAACGTATTTTCTAAAACGCTACAACTTAAATTTTTTTCTAGGAAATCATTTGATAATATGGTAAACAATTACATTCAACCGATAGTTTCAAACGCTTGGATTTCGCAACGAAAAGCTAATTTAGACTCCATCAGATTATCAGATCGTGTACGGATAGCTGGAGACGGACAATTTGATTCGCCGGGATTTTCAGCAAAGTATGTTGTTTACTCCATTATGGACATCGACACGGAGAGAATACTAGACTTTACTGTGCTACAAAAAGGTCAAGTCAAAGGTGATTTGGAAAAAGCAGCATGTGCACAAGTAATTAATAAGCTAGTTATTGAGGAAGCGTGCCGGTTAAATTGTTTTTAACAGATCGTCATAGGGGGGTTAGATATTTCATGAAAACTCAGTTTCCTAACATTTTTCACGAGTTCGACGTATGGCACATGTCAAAAAGTCTGATGAAAAAGTTTAAATGTATAGAGAAGAAATTGCCCAACTTGTTTGCCTGGAAATCTAGCATAAACAATCACTTGTGGTGGTCGGCACAGACGTGTGCCGAAGACGGTCAGCTCCTCGTTGATAAATTCACTGCTATTCTATACCATGTTAGAAATATTCACAAGTGGCCTGCCGAACCAAATTACCCGGAAGAGTTTTCTCAGTGTCATCATAACGAGCTATCTCCCCGCGAAAAAAAGAAAAAGAAGTGGTTGAAAAAGGACTCTGAGGAATTTCACACTCTTGCAAAAATTGTGACCGATCAATCCTTCTTATCAGATTTACAACATACACACCATTATGTTCATACAGGGACATTGGAATCATACCATAATGTGCGCCTTAAATACACTCCTAAACGAGTTCATTTCTCTAATAAAGGAATGATCTTGAGGTCGATTCTAGCTATTTTGGATCACAATGCTAATTTAAACAGAAAGAAAGTGGGGGAATTTGTTCAATATTCAAAAGCATCAAAGTCGTGGGTCATAAAAACTAGAAAGGAAAGTAAGTCAGGTGTTTGGAGAGATGACATAATGATCGCTGTTTATGACGCAATAATGAGCGATGCGCACTACAATACCGTCACCGACAATAGTGTCCTAAACGTACCACAAAACATCGCCCCTGTGCCACGCCCGACAATAGAAGAACTTAGAGGCAGAAGGTTCTCACGCTTCAGTGAATTACCTAATTCAGAGTAATTCATTGACGACAGCTCCATTTGCAAGTCACGCTTACACTAGAGGTGAGTGTTAAATACGTACTGAATATTTATTTAATCAAACAAATTTTGTAATACCAAGTTTATTTAATCCCAAATAATTAACATTCCACATATATAATGTCTAGTGTAGGCCTAGTTTCATGGGATGATTATTTTTCATCAAATTAATTATCCAATATTATAATTTTAGTGTGTTATATCAAATAGTAAAATACTAATGTTGGCCACTTTTGAGTTCCCGTCCGCGTCGGATACCGATTTCAACAATCAGTTCATAGAGAAAACATTTGCTTTGGTATAGAACTATTCGGCGTTGATTTGAACTGATAATCTGTTTATTCATTAGCGCGGGCTATAATTGCTGAACAAAATAATTGAATTCACGCAGTGTCAGTCGAACAACGCTAGCTGCACTGAAAAACTTCAAAATAACTATAGTGACTGCAGGTATAATCCCGCCTGGCGGGCGGTCAGCCGGCCGGGGGCTGAGCTCTGTGACGTAATCACGCAGACACACGGTCGTAAACAAACGGCTGTAGCTCGTGAAAGAGCACGCGGTCAACAATAAGAAGGGACGGTATTCTTTTCAGAAAGGAACTATCTGTTCATAAATAGCATCGATTACATGCAGATTCTAAAGTTCCGTTCTCCTTTAAGGTTATGTGTGAAGAATCTAAACTGTGAATTTCAAGTCTTTATGTAATTATATCACACCATTTATTAATGAATATATGTAATCATGTTTGTGATGTAACATCCGTGACAATAAAGTCAAATAAGTTGTTTTTTGGTGTCATAATAGTTCTTATATTTTGCTACAAGTTGGTGATGTTGACAATGTACTTGGAGGCTAACCTTTAATATGTTTTAAGTGTTCATAGCTTTAAACATTTCTGAGAAATAGTGTCACGGATGTTACATGTCACGGATGTTACGTGTCACGGATGTTACATGTCGCGGATGTTGTTCAAAGATTGTGATGTGATTACACACTTGAAATATGATCAATCAATTGGATTGAAGGGGTTTATTTAAAAATAAAATTGCTGATGTGTAGCCTAATCTTTTTCTTGTCTAGATTTTTAATACGGGAAATGTTTGGTCCTTGTCACTGTTATTTCAAACTTCGATAGTATTTGTACTTTGTAGCCTATTACATGTTTGTAAAAGTTTGTATTATTATAAAAACAACACTACCCTACCTTTTTCTAAGTTTATGTAAACATTTATAAAACATAACATATTGGAAAACTATAATTATATTATACAACAAAGGAAATACGTTAAAGAGTTAAGAGCCGAGATTGGCCCAACTCAAATGCGCGCACTCAGGTGTTCATGATTTCTGCTGTTAAACGGTTGGTAATTACCAAATTTTGCATGGATGTTATTAAAGTACATTTATATTTATATCCGCAATTGGTTGCAATAATTAAGCCTTAAAAATCCATTGCCAGACATATAGTCCTTCATTTAGAGTGAAAACCACTCTCCGGAAAGCGGGCAAGTAGCAACATATGTCATTCAATTCACAAAGCCCCAAGGAAGAATAGTTCACTTGTTGCTAATGATCTAGATTCAGCGTTTTGGCGTCGCGACGCTTTAAAGATGGCCGACGCCGTTTTTTTATGCACGCGCATCGGAAGAAGAAACGGCATGTATCTAAAAATCTGTTTGTCCGATTTGGCTGCAATTAGTTTTATTCTCTTCACAATAAAATTGTCAGTGTGTATGTACAATATAAACTTTATATTCAATGCATTTTATATGTGTTTAAATACAATATGTACATCAAAATAATTTATTTTTTACTTTGTAGTCTTTTCGATTGGTACCAGAGGTATAAATTCACAGAATATTTTTTTTAATGTACATTATAAATACTTTAATATGTTGTTAACAACATGGCTATCTTGAAATTTCATTTAAAAATTATTTTATATATTTTTAAAATTTAAATAATACGGTGTGTCTTTCTAGGATTGTCGCCTAGCTGCGTTGGCGCATGCCAACCTATGGGTAAATTACTCACTTGGGCCAGACTTTTGTGGAAATATCTTCACAATAACAAAAGTTAATACAAATAAATATTATATGATATATTTTAATAAATATTAGCCAATATATATCATTATTTTAAGATTTTAGGCGGGTTGGTATCAACTCTCTAGGTTTCTAGGGGTTGTTGTTACGCATAATGCTAAGATTTAGGTGGGGGTGAATTATTCGCGGTTTAGCATTTTTAATAATTGTTGTCAGGGGGATACGCTTGGTGCCGTGTTTTGTTTTTTTATCCAGATAATGTATTGATACAGATATATTGGACGAGTGAAGCAAAGACTCTAATTTCACAGACCACCCAAAAAATTAGCTCTTTTTCTGTTTGTTTGCGCTCTACCGTGCAATCGGCATAATATGCGATCTTGATGGCAATTGGAGGAAACCTTCAAAATTTCTTAACTTAACCCTGCCACGATTTTGGGTACAGCCAAAGAAATATTTCTCATGAATATTGTACTTTTACGATTTTTTTCGATTATTAATGCGATATTTTCGTGATATTTGGCCCGCGGCAGGGCAAACGGCTACTCCGATCTTGATGAAACTTCATGCGAAAGTTTGAAATCATTAAAATTATATAGGCCTATTTTATGATTTTAGGGACATTTGAAGAAATATTTGTCTTAGAAATCGTATACTTTAACGATTTTCCCCCGATTTTAAATACAATATTTTACAAACCTTTTACAGGTGTATAACAAAGTACTAATATCAAGTAACTATAGAAACTTGACAATAATTACCTATACTTACAAGAAGCAAGTCTTTGGGCCTCGAGATATTTTTCATTCTATTGTTAATTGATATTACCATAGCAACTAATAATACTATATAAAAATTATCGTAATTTAACAAAAATTATTTTTCAATGGGACTTGAAAAAGATAAAGAGATCCCACGTATACTAAAAAAATTACAAAAAGCTCATTGATCAACGCGACTAGAAAAAGCGTTCGCGATGCGGCCTAGTTATCATCATTTATTGAAGTTGTTTCTCGTAATCTTTCATTCTTTTGAAGATGGATGATGATGAAAATTTTGTACCAAAAGAACGCAAGAGAAAGGTGTGTGTGCAACACAAAAGTGCTGTCACCCAATCAATTCATATAAATCGTGGGAAACTATTCTGCACGCAGCTCAAGTAAGGAATTGGTAGATTATTCTAGAAAACGCAAAGGAGTTTCCAGAGGGATCAAGCTACACCAAAAGATATATTTTTTAATCGTAATTGCCGTGCGGTCTTTACAAGTAAATCTAAACTTGAAGCATTTGCGAGTGAAGTAGAAAACCATGAAGGTTGTTTGGCATCTGACAGTGTAGTTACTAAGAGACCTAAGAGATTTTCAGACAGTAGTTCCACATTACTGCCTTCATTGTGCATATTTTGTGACAACCTTCATAATAAAATAAAAACAAGTTTGCACAAATGGCATTAATTGTATCCCAAAATTGTAAATTTGATATATGAGATTAGTGCTTTGTCATCCTCTTGGCCATTACCATGGGCACTCGCAGCAGCTGATGGGACCTCCAGGGAAACGGCAAAATTTAGTCTTATAAAAGTATTGCACAAAGAAGCAATCATACTTGAAAATAGGGATATCCCACTATGTAAAGCATACTTAATTGATGGGATGAGCTTGGTACAGAAAATCTCAGATAATGTAATAACGTTTGTTTTCTCGGGAGTTTAAAGACTCTAGAAGTGCTCAAAGAGTTGACATGTATTTTGACGTATATTCCGACATCTCTACAAAAATGTAGAGAGAAATAGAAGAGCATCTACAGCGTCATCATACGATATCACAAAATCACAGGAGGTCATGCGATAAGAATCTGTAGGAACTTTCTTAATGATGGTGACAATAATAATACTGTCATTAAATTCTTATTTACCAAATGGAGGAAACAAGAGTACTACAGGCCGATGTTGGGTGAAAAGGATCTATTTGTAACAAGATGCAGCAAATGCTATCGTCTGAACTCACAAGATGCCAAGGAAGTTCATGATTTGGAGTCAACACAGGAAGAGGCAGACACATGTGTACTTCTTCACGCCAAACATGCGGCAGAAGCTGGATTTCCCAGTCATTATAAATTGTGATGACACAGACGTGGCAGCTTTAATTCTTTACCATGTTAACAAAATAAAATGTGGTAACCAGATTGTGAATTTAATAATGAAATCAGTAAATTGCAACAATCAAATATTTGTTAAGGCTATTCCACCGCGTTTTTCTATTTTCCAAAATATGCTACTAAGTCAAAATATAGTGAATGGCTTTGAAACATGGCTATTTTAGAAAATCAAAAATATTTTTTCCAAATTTTTCTGATCCGGTACACGGCCAATATAGCCACCTCAAAATAATTTCAAACTTCAATTCGCCAGGGCACACCATTCAACGTAGGGTGTTGTGCTTTTGTGACATTAATTTTCAACTGTTTTTCTTTGGACTGACTGAGAGAAAACAGATTTATTTTAACAATTGTCTTTACTGCGAATTTTTTTGTTTGGCGGTACAAATCGGTAAAAAATACCGCCAAACGAAAAAATTTGCTGGAAAGACAATTGTTAAAATAAATCTGTTTTCTCTCAGTCAGTCCATAGAAAAACAGTTAAAAATTAATGTCACAAAAGCACAACACCGTACGTTGAATGGTGTGCCCTGGCGAATTGAAGTTTGAAATTATTTTGAGGTGGCTATATTGGCCGTGTACCGGATCAGAAAAATTTGGGAAAAATAATTTTGATTTTCTAAAATAGCCATGTTTCAAAGCCATTCACTATATTTTAACTTAGTAGCATATTTTGGAAAATAGAAAAACGCGGTGGAATAGCCTTAACATGACCGACTTGAATAAAACACTTGGACCTTAAGTTTGTGTTAGCCTTCTCGGAATGCACGCCATTACTGGTTGCGATACAGTAAGTGCGTTCGCTGGCAAGGGAAATACTTCTGCTACTAAACTTATTAGTCGATCAATCTCGGCATCAAACAGAATGGCACAGCTAGGGCTGGACTTTAAAATACAACCCGGAACAATGCGAGAAACGGGAGTTTTGTGTGTCAACTGTACGAAGAAAGAATATTGCAGATATAAACATACTGATATACTATTTTTTTTCTGCAAATTAGGGTCACATAGAATCCCAAAGTATTCCACCATGTCATAACACGCTTTATGAGCACATCAGAAAAGCGAACTATCAAGCAGGAATTTGGCATCTTGCACTTGAACAGAACCCAACTATCTCTCCTCCAGAAGATCTCTTTACTTTTTTAAGTCCCATTGCAAAATCATTTTTGTTAAATTAGGATAATTTTTATAAAGTATTATTAGTTGCTATGGTAGTACCAATTAACAATAGAATGAAAAATATCTCGAGGCCCAAAGACTTGCTTCTTGTAAGTATAGGTAATTATTGTCAAGTTTCTATAGTTACTTGATATTAGTACTTTGTTATACACCTGTAAAAGGTTTATATTAAAACCTTTATTTCTATGAATTTTGTCCTACTTGTTCAACTTTTTCTTTCAAAAGGCAGTACATCATCCTAATCTTAATGCACATGTAAAATATGAACGTTGTAGCCCCACCCGTTTGGTCAGAATCGGCCCAAATAACACGAAAATATTGTATTTAAAATCGGGGGAAAATCGTTAAAGTATACGATTTCTACGACAAATATTTCTTCAAATGTCCCTAAAATCATAAAATATATAATTTTAATGATTTCAAACTTTCGCATGAAGTTTCATCAAGATCGGAGTAGCCGTTTGCCCTGCCACGGGCCAAATATCACGAAAATATCGCATTAATAATCGAAAAAATCGTAAAAGTACAATATTCATGAGAAATATTTCTTTGGCTGTACCCAAAAACGTGGCAGGGTTAAGTTAAGAAATTTCGAAGGTTTCCTCCAATTGCCATCAAGATCGCATATTATGCCGATTGCACGGTAGAGCGCAAACAAACAGAAAAAGAGCTAATTTTTTGGGTGGTCTGTGAAATTAGAGTCTTTGCTTCACTCGTCCAATATATCTGTATCAATACATTATCTGGATAAAAAAACAAAACACGGCACCAAGCTTATCCCCCTGACAACAATGATTAAAAATGCTAAACCGCGAATAATTCACCCCCACCTAAATCTTAGCATTATGCGTAACAACAACCCCTAGAAACCTAGAGAGTTGATACCAACCCGCCTAAAATCTTAAAATAATGATATATATTGGCTAATATTTATTAAAATACATAATATAATATTTATTTGTATTAACTTTTGTTATTGTGAAGATATTTCCACAAAAGTCTGACCCAAGTGGGTAATTTACCCATAAGTTGGCATGCGCCAACGCAGCTAGGCGGCAATCCTAGAAAGAACACTGTATTATTTAAATTTTAAAAAATATATAGAATAATTTTTTTAATGAAATCTCAAGATAACCACGTTGTTAACAATATATTAAAGTGTTTATAATGTACATTCAAAAAAATTATTCTGTCAATTTATACCTCTGGTACCAATCGAAAAGACTACAAAGTGAAAAATAAATGATTTTGATGTACATATTATATTTAAACACATATAAAATGTATTAAATATAAAGTTTATATTGTACAGACACACTGACAATTTTATTGTGAAGATAATAAAACTAATTTCAGCCAAATCGGACAAATAGATTTTTAGATACATGCCGTTTCTTCTTCCTATGCGCGTGCATAAAAAAACGGCGTCGGCCATCTTTAAAGCGTCGCGACGCCAAAACGCTGAATCTAGATCATTAGCAACAAGTGAACTATTCTTCCTTGGGGTTTTGTGAATTGAATGACATATGTTGCTACTTGCCCGCTTTCCGGAGAGTGGTTTTCACTCTAAATGAAGGACTATATGTCTGGCAATGGATTTTTAAGGCTTAATTATTGCAACCAATTGCGGATATAAATATAATTAATGTACTTTAATAACATCCATGCAAAATTTGGTAATTACCAACCGTTTAACAGCAGAAATCATGAACACCTGAGTGCGCGCATTTGAGTTGGGCCAAGCTCGGCTCTTAACTCTTTAACGTATTTCCTTTGTTGTATAATATAATTATAGTTTTCCAATATGTTATGTTTTATAAATGTTTACATAAACTTAGAAAAAGGTAGGGTAGTGTTGTTTTTATAATAATACAAACTTTTACAAACATGTAATAGGCTACAAAGTACAAATACTATCGAAGTTTGAAATAACAGTGACAAGGACCAAACATTTCCCGTATTAAAAATCTAGACAAGAAAAAGATTAGGCTACACATCAGCAATTTTATTTTTAAATAAACCCCTTCAATCCAATTGATTGATCATATTTCAAGTGTGTAATCACATCACAATCTTTGAACAACATCCGCGACATGTAACATCCGTGACACGTAACATCCGTAACATCCCACCTGGCTCGGGCCGGCAGTCTTGCAGACGCCTTACCCACCTGGCTCGGGTAGGCAGTCTGGGAGTCGCCTTGCCCACCTGGCTCGGGTAGGCAGTCTGGAAGTTGCCTTGCCCACCTAGCTTGGGTAGGCAGTCTGATCTGGTTTGGTAGTCGGTAGTGTCGTCATCTTTATCATCGCTTGTCTATTTTGATGGCGTATACTCAGTATGGCCTAGCCAGTTCGAGCATCCACCACAAGACATCTCGCTGCGTACAAATCACAACTTACAAGAAATAAACTGTCATTTTAGTGCAATAATGCTATGCTAGATTCATTAGGTGGTACATTAGGTGGTAAAAAATAATTTTTGGGAGTAAAAGCCCCTTTGCAGGCACCCTAATTTAATACGGCGACCCTTTTCATTAGTTTAGCTTAGCATTATAATCTCCTTCTGGCGCCTTCACAAAAAAGTTAAAAAAAAAAACAATTACCCACATTCCCCTTATTATTCTAGGTATTGAAGACTGGAAAAAGAAACGAGCTGAACTCCAAATCATGATTGAGCGTGAAGAAAGTGATAAGTCAGTTCTTCAAAGTGACATAGAAAAACTGTCTTACCGGCTGAATCAGATCAACAATAGCCTGGCTAAGAAGATAGCCGTGCGTAATGATTATGATCGTACAATCACAGAAACTGAAGCAGCATATGCCAAGGTACGTTGTTGCATGCACTTTGTTTGACAAGGTCCCACATGGTTAACTAATAGGGATTTGGAAGGGGTTGTAGATGACCAATGGGTAAACAGATGGGTCAAGGAATTTCTCAATGACAGAAGGCAGAGGGTGAAGGTGGGGGAGGACCTATCCGACGAGGTGGAAGTGACCTCAGGAGAGTGTGCTGGAACCACTGCTGTTTGCAATATACATTAATGACATAGCGGACAGAATGGGAGCGAAGGTAAGGCTGTTTGTAGATGACTGCGTTATATACAGAATAATCAGTAAATTAGGGGATGTAAACGACCTGAAACAGGACTTGGATAGACCCCCTCTACCCAGAGGGAAATAAGATGAGTCTAAATGTAAACAAATACAAATGGGTAAGATTTACAAGGAAGAGGAAGGTACAAGGGCTAGGGGATGGATACTCAATAATGGGGAAGGAACTTGAGAAGGTGGAAAAATTTAAGTATCTAGGAGTATGGTTACAGAGCAAGCTAAGCTGGGAGGACCAGGTAAACGCAACCTCGAAAAAGGGTTTTAGATGTCTGAACTTCTTAATACAAACATTGAAAGGGGCCAGTGGCCCAGTAGCAAATTAAAGGGGCACGCTTATAAAACGTTGGTGAGACCTGTAGTAGAGTATGCTGGGTCTGTATGGGATCCATAGGAAAGGGGAAATTGAGGCAGTGCAGAGAAGAGCTGCAACAAGGGTCCTTAGGAAGGGGAATAGGTGGAAGGAGGTGTTTATAAATTGGCACCTAGTAAAGACACATGAAAGTGTTACAACCATGGTACAGAACCTAGGATGGGAGAAGCTGGAGGATAGGAGAAGGATTGACGGATTAGGGAAAATGTATAGGGTGACTAGGGCACAAGAAGGATGGGGGGATATGAATAGCCAGCTAAGGAGGGCAAACTATGTTGCCAGAGGGGATCATATGTGGAAGTATGATAGGGGAGCATGGGCAACGGACGTAGGCAGAAACTCATTCTTGGCTAGAACGGTGGTGGAGTGGAACGGCCTACTAGGGGGAGTAGTGGAGGAGTTTACAAAGTGATGTTATAACCGGTTATAACTTTGTAATAAATAATTGATAATTTAAATTTGAATTTTTTATTTCTTTTTTGTACGTAACTACGTAACAGCACTTCTTTTCTCACAGATTGTGAAGTTATTCAGCTATGCTAGGCGGAGGCCCATCCCACTCCAGATTGCACAATAGGCTTTAGGTCTGTTCGCTGGACCTGCTCTAACTGCTAACGAAATAGCCATTCGTTTCACGAGATCACTTTCTCGAATTGCGTTTTTTGGACTCGAGCAACTTGATCTAGAGCAGAAAGATCATGATTTTCGAGCTCTGACATTTTAGGAGGAGCGAGTTAGAGCAACTTAGAGCAAGTTCGATTTAACAGCGAATTATGCGCGTTATTTAAATAAAAATGGCTTCCTCGTTTGCTGGAAGTGTGAATAATATTTTGCCAATAAATGCGAACAAATTTTTTCTTTTTGGATTGATATTTTTTTTTAGAGCAGATTCCTAGCCAACACAAAAACTGTGCCCAGTACCGTAATGACACTGTTGTTCGGGCGCTAGCAGTGCCGGGCATGTATCTTGTTTTCTTTTTGGTTGTTACCTGCCCAGTATTAATATGTCCCTTTGTGCTTATAAGGGCCAGCATCTTTTGCCGCGACCTTCACGGTGTATATAGTATGAATGCCCAGCATTAGAAAGTCACTCGCCCGGCGTCTCGGGCGGTCGCGTGCCCAGCATCATATATGCATTCACTTTTGGAGCCACTACGGCTTCGACGGGCGCGCGCCCAGCATTAAAAAGGCACTCGCCCAGAACCATGTTTGAAGAAACGCTGGCGCTATCCAATACAATAAGTGAACGAATTAAAAAATTAATAACTTTTAATTAAGAGGAGCTAGGTAGGTACTAATTTCATATTTTAGACCATCTGAGGAATTACAAGTACAAGTTAGTAGACGGAATATACACGAGATAAAGTTTATCGCCATGAGCCGGATTCGAACACAAGATAGCTTCCTCCACTGCCGCACGCCTTCACCACTCGGACACCACACCTATGAGTAACTGGGCGCGTTAGCTGGCTTATATAAGCGTCTAGCCCATGGGCGGGTTGTTCGAAACGTAACATGCGATTACGACTCAAAGTAATAATATGTTTTGTTCATTATTATTTTATTTCTGTAACTAATATGGTTATGGTGCGAACTTAAATTATCTTATTATTAATTTCATAGAAATGCTTCCACAAATACACTGGGAAAGTATATCGGATTTAAAAAAAGACAATATTGTAATTATAACGTAGGCCTATACAATAACCTTGTTTGTTTTAAATATTATATTTAAAATTTGTGAAGATACGACACTTAGCAGATTTTTTTTATCTAAATGGCTATGTCTACATGAATACTGAACAAGAAAAACCAAATAATAAAGGTCTATACTTGGATTACACAAAAAAAGAAGCATTATCCATAAGTAATTTCGTGTAGCAGTCAGGCTATATACTTGATGTGAAACCAAAATAAATAATGTGCAGGCCTGAATCTAAAAGCGTAATGTAAGGAAATAATTATTTTAATCACTTTTTTAATTGTACATAATGTGGGGCATACACAATGGAAGTGCCACAAAAGACTTGTATTAGTATAATATACCTTTTGTGAATGTGCCTAATTATTGCACATAATAATAATAATTCAATAATTGTTTTAATAATATTATGTGTTATTGTTTTTTACTATAAATATAATTAATCAAAGTTGGATGAGCGGAGCAAAGACTTCAATTTCATCGACCCCCAAAAAAATTTAGCTGGGTGTTTTTTTGATTGTTTGTTTTTTTGTCTGTTTGTTAACTCTCTACCAGGCAAACGGCAAATCCGATCTTGATTGAAATTGGAGGGGACCTTCGAAATCTCTGAACTTAGAGGTGTATTGTTTTTGGGTACAATCGAAGAAATATTTCTCATGAATATCGTACTTTTACGATTTTTTTCGATTTTTAGTGCGATATTTTCGTGACATTTGGGCCGATTCTGACCGAACGGGTGGGGCTACAACGTTAATATTTCACATGTACATTAAGGTAATGGTGTTGTATTGCTTTTTGAAAGAAAAAGTTGAAAAAGTTAGCCAGAATCCATTGAATAAAGGTTTTAATTTTAATTTTTTTAGGTTTATAATAACAATATTAACAAGTAACAATAGAAACTTGACAACAATCACCAACAATGCGTTCAAAAGGCACTTGATAAGTAAATAGATACCACTCAAACTAAAAACTTACAAAAAGCTCATCCATCAACGCGACAGGACTTTAGCGTTTTGCTAGTTACTAGGAAAACGCTAAAGTCCCGCCGCGTTGATGGATGAGCTTTTAAAAATGTTTAGTTTGCATGGGATATCTTTACTTTTGCAAGTTCTTTGTTTTGCTGCCTACGCATTGTAGCTGATTGTTGTCAAGTTTCTTTTGTTACCTGTCATTTGGTATTATTTTCCGTAAAAAACTTATATTAAAAGCTTTATTTCTATAGATTTTGGCTAACTATTTAAACTTTTTCTTTTAAAAGGTACTACATCACCATAACCTTAATGTCCATGTATAATATGAACGTTGTAGCCCCACCAGTTTGGTCAGAATTGGCCCAAATGGCACGAAAATATCGCACAAAAAATCAAAAAACTTATATTAAAAGCTTTATTTCTATGGATTCTGGCTAACTTTTTCAACTTTTTCTTTCAAAAGGTACTACATCACCATAACCTTAATGTCCATGTATAATATGAACGTTGTAGCCCCACCCGTTTGGTCAGAATTAACCCAAATGTCACAAAAATATCGCACTAAAAATCGAAAAAAATCGTAAAAGTACGATATTCATGAGAAATATTTCTTCGATTGTACCCAAAAACAATACACCTCTAAGTTTAGAGATTTCGAAGGTCCTGTCAAATTTTCATCAAGATCGGATATGCCGTTTGTCTGTTAGAGAATTAACAAACAGACAAAAAAAAAAAAAAAAAAAAAACACCCGAGCTAAATTTTTTGGGGGTCAGTGAAATTGAAGTCTTCGCTTTGCTCATCCAATTAGTTAATTTAAATATGACTTCTAAGTTTCTTTCTTGGCTGCAGGGTAATTTGATTTAAGTAGACATTGGAAAATAGTTTTTTTTTTAAAATTATATGTAGCTGTTATATGATATTATTTTAATAAACAAATGATTTGTAGAAATAGTTATAAACAGTGTTCTAGAGGTTCAACTAGCAATCATTTATTCCCGTCAGTCGTTTTAAATACTAAATTAGTATTTAGTAATCAAGATATACGGGAAGTCCAGTTTCAGCTTTTATAATAATAATAAGTCGGAGCAAACTTTAACAACAATTGATATGAATCAATAAATAATAATAATAATAATAATAATAATAATAATAATAATAATAAAAATAATATTAATAATAACAATAACAATAATTAATTAATAATAATTTAATAAATAAAATAATTAATTTTAAAAACAAACCATGGAAATACTGAGTGGTTCAACACTAACTCTGGCCTAAGGCATGGCAGTGTAATATCCCCATTACTATTCTCAATAGTAATGGACAAAATATTAAATAAGGTGGAACCAGAGACAGGAACTGGCACAAGGACAATGATTTATGCGGATGACATCCTAGTGTGGGGAGAGACAGCTGAAGAAGTGCAGACAAAAGTGAAGAAGTGGAAACTTGTAACAGAAGAATTTGGACTAAAGATCAGTGTAGGAAAAAGTAAAACTATTGTGATGGAAAAATCTAGAAAGAAAGGAACAAGTAAAGTAACTAGAGAGAAAATTAAAATTGGAGATGAGGAACTGGAAGAGGCAGAAGAGTTTGCGTACGTAGGTAGCATTATCACAAAGGCAAAGATGGGAAGTGAGATCAGTAAAAGGGTGGCCCAGGCAGAATCCTTCTATCAGCAAGTAAGGAAGTTACTTTGAACGAGTATTTCCCTAATGAATGCAAGGTGTTATTGTACAAGGTATACTATCTACCCATCCTTACATATGCTTCAGTGACCTGGACACTAGGAGCCGTAGATGCAAGTAGGATTCAAGCAGCTGAAATGAAGTTCGTAAGAAGCATAGCCGGAATATCGAAGTTAGACAAAATTAGAAGCCAAGAAATCAGGACAAAAGTTGGAGTTGAGAAGCTATTATTCAAAATTGGACGAGAAAGGTTGAGATGGTATGGACATGTCAGAAGAATGGGAGAAGAAAGAATTCCAAGGACAGAATTTGAAATTGGGGACAAAGTTAAAAGACGAGTCGCTAGACCAAGAGAGAAGTGGAAAGGTCAGATAAGAAATGATATACAGGAAAGAGGTGAGAAGTGGGAAGAAGTCGAAGCAAGGAAACTGTGGGAAGACCGAAGTGGATGGCGTGAGGTGGTGGGAAGAAGTGCGAGTGAACCTGAAGAGGACATGACAGGCCTGGCAAGCCGGTGTTAACAACTCATAGAAGACCTTAGAAAATTGGTGGCTATAGCCACCCCCTGACCTAACTCAAGTTGGAAACAGGAGTCAGAAATATATATATTGATTCGTAGCAATCGTCATAAAAGTTTGCCCTGACTGGGGTTCGAACCCAGAACCTCCGGCTTAACATGCCATAGCCAATTGCCTCTACCAATTAATATTTATTAATAATAAATTATTTTAATAAATTAACAATAATAATAATAATAATAATAATCATCTACAATGTTGAGTGCATTAAATCTATTTTGGTTATTTTTAGTACAACGATATTGATATTTCAAGGTAAGAGCAAAAACGGTCGAACCGTAGGCCTATTCATACGATATTAACGCAATGTGGCACATTAAAATTTGAATACAACATCATTGAATAATAAGAAAGAAACAGACTTTTTAAAAGCATAATATTATTTCCCTTCCATGTGTAAGGAGTCCTACTTATGGGAGAACCAACTACAAGTGCCGTGTTAGTTTCACGTGCTTTAGGAAGGCTCTTCGCAGCACGAGATTTCTACAAAGATATCAAGTGTTTTAGCAAAATATTTGCTAGCGTCGACGCCTTTTTTTGTTGTTAAAAATTGTAATAACAACAAGGATAAACAATAAAATAATTTGCAAAATTTGATCATACATTTTTGCTGTAACATTTCGGTTACTTAGTTCAGTCACTACACACTAGTTTTTATTAGGGCCGCGGCACCTCGCTTTTGTTTTGCCGACATTGTTTAAAATGAAACAAACGAAAGTGCGACGGAAAACAGAAAATGAATGACAAGTACACCGGGGGGGGGGGGGGGGGGGGGGAGAAATCGACCTCAAGAAAGCAAATTGCAAATGAACAATTTATAAATGACAGAAAACCACAGCTGTAAAAAAAAACGAGTGCTAAGAATGCTACGAAAATCACGGGGGGGGGGGGGGGGGGGGGGGGGGACGAGCTTAGGAAAGCGTGCGAAAGCACTGTGAATTTTCAGAGCAGAGAATGAGCAAAGAAAACACAGCTACAATTATCCAAATGTTGAACAATTGCATGAATCCACAGTAAACACGATTGAAATATTCTGAATAGAAATATTCAATGTGACAGAACAACAGAGCGTAGATTGATATCCAGCTGACACGAGTGAATGACTGCAGGCCGTGCGCCGTGAAATCACTCACACAGGCGAGCGAAAACTGCTGACGCCCGAGATACGACGCAACGAAAGAGAGCCACGGCGACCAGGCAGGACAAGGCCCTATTACACTAGGCGAGAACAATTCACGTGAAATGTATGAACAATTACGAGATGCAACAATGCAACGAGAACCAAATCAACACTGGTTGAAGATTCGGCCGAGGAAGACCAAAATATGTAGACGCCAATGCTAGTATGTCTACGAGCGCGACCTAGAGTTAAGGGCGAGAGAGTCCCAAAACTAGCTAGGTAGGTGGGCAAGAACGAGAAAGCTTAGTGGACTGTATTAATTTGAGAAAGCCTTGAGAAAGGCGCGAAGTGGGGAGAGGTGGGGAAAACCGGGCTGTAAACATAGACTGCAATCACTTACCGATTTAACCAAGGCGGCGCGAGTGTTGTCGCTGCACACTCGTCCTAGGTCCTAACTTAACGTTCCACAATGAATCGTCAATCGTCGCTGATAAGTTTTCTAACCTTGACTTGAACCTACTGTTTACAAACGTGCTATTTTTATTATCTCGGGGTTTTTGCATACGTTTATAACGGGTTTTAAAACAAAAGATAGGATTGACAAATAACACGAAATTTATGCGTTCTACACGCGGGATGGGAAAATCTAGCCCTAGCAAAACAAACACACAAACATGTACAGTGGCGGATCGATGACACAACAACATACAACTTCTGCCCTCGCGGGTCAAGAAGAGGTACCTGAACCTGGCACGCTAGTGTAGACGCTCCGAATCCAGGGGCTGCACCCGTCCGGTGGTTGCTCGACGTTCCTGCTTGTCCTGTACTAGTTGCTACTTAAGAATTAGATAGTTGAAACGGCTGAAGGCTTAGAATTTACTTTAAAAGGAGGATTTCAGGATGTTTCTTTGCTAACTAGTGAGTGAAACAATTTTAAAAGCAGGGCGTTATATTGTAACGATTGTGACATACAAATATTGACATCCGGTTTTGAAATTTAGGGTTGGATCCAACTCATACAAAGATAAAAACATAATAAATAATTCCCCGGATAAGAAACCTTAAGAATAGGTCTTTATTATAATACGAAGATTCGTAGCCTATCGTTGTTCGTAAGAGGGGGAGGGGGAGGACGTCGCCATCTGGAAGTGCCTTGCACGGGAGGCGGCCGGGGGAGGGGTGGGCCGACGGTAGATCTCTGCTACGGAAGGGCCCTGTGCCCGGGCGTTGCCTTGGTATCGGGGTCACGTGATCGTGAACTGGCCGATTTACCGACCCTTCCTAAGAGACTGCCTAGGCCCTCAGACGAACTCGAAGTTCTCGGGTGGTCTCGAACAAATTGGGGGAGTTGCAACTTATGGGTTATTTATCTTATTGCGTGTGTAGTGGATGTCCAAACGATGATGTAGAGGGTGACCCTGGTAGTCCCACGGGGCCCTGGACGTACCAAGTCAACTTACTTCGAAATGACCGGAAAAACCTTGAAACGCTCTTACTGAACTCGCATGCCCACTCCGTATGGTGTAGTTTATAGAATTTTACCATAGTAATGCGTTGGGTGTCGTCTTTTATTCGCGCATGGCTATTGAACACTCGCCATGTGGCTAGCACGTTACTCGGCTATCACGAAGATTACTGATATTAACTTGAAAAAAAACATGATTATATACGCGAGATGTAGCTCGACCTCAGCAGGAGGTACAAACCCATCCTGGGATTACTCCCCACTTTTGCGAAAACACCCATGCTTCCAAAAACACTGATTGAAAGATGCACTCTACTTGCAGTCAACCGTCGTCTTCCCTGGTGATGTGCGTAGTGGACGATTCCTTCCTCGGAACACACGCACACTTGCTTCTACTACTTCCGTTGGTTTCACACTCTGCCCTGTGATTGGGTCTCACCACCCGCGCACTTTAAACTAAGGGCTGTTATTGGTCTAGGGGTTGCCTACGTATTTCCGTTTTCTAGACGAGAATTCGACTCCACTCGCATTTTTACTGCCTAGTTTGGCCCAGGGTAAACCCTCCGCGCTTGTCATTGGCCGAGGCCCACGACGAGGACCCGTGAAGCGAGAGGATGTGTCGGCTAGGCTACACATTCCTGAGCCAAAACACCACACTTGCTGTGCCAAAACTCAACTTTCCCGGCCTCGCTACTGCAGGGTGGTTCGGGAAACCCGTTACCTGTACTCCCCCATCCCAAAAAAAATCGGTGAAATTAACCAAATACATTGACTCTCAGCTGCACCTTCACAACTAGAGTGGCTACTGAATTATTACTTGTGATTTGTGACATCACGTTAAATGTGCCATTTCAATATGCCAATTTACTTAACCAATTAACTGCCTTAACTGTTACAATTAAACCTTATCATATGCAAATATATTAAAATAAAAATGAAAAATTCTCTGGCTGAGGGCCAAAATGAGACTTGCACAGGCCGTGCGGTTACAGTGTAGTATGAGTTCTGCTGGGCGTCGGGTGTCGAAGGGCGTCGGCGTACAGGGCGGCCAGTATCGAACTATATACACTAAATAATTATGGTAACACTATAGAACTGTTTTTACCAAGTACACCCGTAGACGTTGTACATTGGCGAGAGAGTGCGTACTAAAACACGCGCGTGCACTAATTGCAAGAGCCAGGAAACAACTAACTGGCGACTGGCAGCAAAACGCTGACGTGTGGTTTTGCTGGTCAGTGACACAGAATACGTCATAGCCGGTATAGGAAGAAAGGAACAAATTAGGTGTGGAATTCGAAGTAGGCCTAATGCGCATAAACAGTGATCTTAGGCCTAGTAGAGGAGTAAAAAATATTGAAATTTCACTTTTAGGTGCACAAACCGTATAACAAGCTGAAAATTTAACCAAGTGTTCTCAACACCCTGATTAAACTACTGTGCAAAATTACCCGAAATCACTTTAGCGGAAAAGGGTTTTAAAAAATGGCAAACGGGTACCTTTACAAAAAGGGAAAGTTTTGTTACATCATTAAGGAATAGCTGGAAGCTGATCGTCTGGACAAAACTGCACATACCTTGTTTTTAACACTACTTTTTAATATCCATAAACATAATCAAAAGCAAAGACCAACAATTTTAGTTTTATATAGTCTGTTTTACACATAAATAGACCCCGAAATGCATTTTTAAACCGTTTCGCAATATTTCAAACTCATTCTTCAGATGAAATGTGTAGAATAATCTAAAGCTTATCCAGAAATTGAGCCATCTATGTGTCTGCTTCGATAAAAAAAATTGGGCCATTGAAAAACGGACATTTAAGAACATTGATTGTACACTCGATGCTTTATTGTCACTTTTCCCGCCAAATGTAAACATTGCTAAATTTGAATTTGGAACATTACATACTCCGCCAACTAGTAACATTTGTTATTTAACTCCACAAATACAACAATTTAACATTAAATATAAGTTATAATATCATAAAACCTGTTCAAAATAAAATGGAACCCTACAAAATAAATCACAAAATATGCACTGTACTCGTCTTTACATCAGCATCATATGACTACATACAAATTTATACACTCTCCTAATAATAATAATCATCATAACTCAGTTCCAACTATGTCGGGTTGAGTGGTGGTTTTCCACCATTATCAAGGGCATGAAACTGTAGATACTAAGCTTGCCAGACTTAGTGTTTCTTCCACATCATCCAACTCCTTCTTCTCCACCAATTTACTCCACTCTCTTCTGTCCTCCCACAGCTTTACTCTTGCATGCTCCCCACTTCATTCCTTTTTCCAACGTCTTCTTGAATTAATCTTTCCCATTTTTCTCTTGGCCTTCCTACTCTTCTTTTCCCCTCCTCTGCCGCTTCAAATTCTCGTCTTGGAATCCTCTCCCTGCCCATCCTTTTCATATGTCCAAACCATCTTAGACGTTTTCTTCCTAGCTTAAACTTCAATCTCTCCAATCCCAGTTCTTTCCTTATTTCATTACTTCTTATCTTGTCCATCTTTGTAACTCCCTTTATACTTCTTAAAAACTTCATTTCTGCTGCTTCCAGCTGACTCTCTTCTTTTGTTCCCACTGCCCATGTTACTGCCCATATGTTAATATAGGTACAAAATATGCCTTATACAGCAAAATTTTACATTTTTGTGGGAACAACTCATTCCATAGTAACTTTCTCACCAATTGATAAAAACCCTCTGCTTTTTGCACTCTAGATGACACTTCCCTACACACTTTTGCAATCTTTTGCCCAATATACTTCCCAAATATTTAAATTCTTCTTTTTCTTCTAAAACTTCTCCACGTAGTACAATATTTTCTATGTCTCTAGGCCTGCCCTTTGTCTTCTTTTGCATACGCAAACATTCACTCTTTTCTGATTGATTTTTAGACCAAACTCTGTAGTAACTTCGTTCCATCTGTCCCCCTTCTCCTGCACTTCTCTGGCACTCTCACCCAAATCAACACATCGTCCGCAAAACACTAATGTTCTTGTGTCCCTTCCATCTGTATTTGGTTCCACTCTTCTTATAATTTCATCCATTACAACAGTAAAGAGTGTTGGAGATAACAACTACCTTGTGCAAGCCCTCATTCATTTGAAACCATTCGACCTCCCCTAATCGTCTGTAACAATTTTCCTCCTTTTATCTATTTATTATTATTTTATTACTATTCCTATTATCTAAAAATTCTTAAATTATTTATGCCTTATAAAGACTAAAAAGGCAAAAAGGGTTTAAAGGGCAATTCAAATTTTTAAAAGGCTTTAGTGAAAATCATACAAAACACTTGCAAAAATAAAGTCAGTTTCGGTTTACAAGTGGCAACCTGCCGAATGTAGAGACCTAAGGAAAAAAAAAAGTTATGAACAGATTAAATAAATTTTATTTTGGATGTTTTTGTAGAATCCATTTCAGACGCTTTTACCTTAGTTGGTCATCATTAGTGTTAGTTCGTTTTAAAAATTTGAACACGTTAGACAGTTCGATTACATCGGCAAATTCAGTAAAAATCCAAAGCCTTTTTCGATAGCAAGGGATTTATCGGAATCAGTGCACAAGAATTTTTTTTACAATTGCAAAAAAAATCTTGCAACTTTCCTTTTACACAAGGTCCTCGTAGTAAAGGGTATCAAAAATCCATTGTCGTTTCGTCCCCATCCGATTTCCAATGCACCACAAATTAAAAAATAATTTATCAAGTCAAGATTAATTTTGGGGATTTTAAAACAAATTTTCAGCAATATTATGTAAATTTTACTAACTTGAAATATCGGGAGTTTGTAGATGGGACCATTGAGTATTAACCACCCTTTAGCTAGAGACGTGACGCCCATTTTAAATTTGTCCAAAAATTTTCTCCCACTCATCAAGTTTCATTCACAAAAATCTACGAGCGCTGCAGGCCACTAGAGTTTTGCTACCCCTTTGGCTACGCTGAATTTCTAAAAAAAAACAAGGGGTCGCCCCAACGTCGCACCGGCCCCGGGGCCGAAGTGTTCAACCCCCACAACAAAACTGAAATCGGAAATTATTGGGCGCCATTTAAAATAACATTTTTTGGGCAAATAAATTTCGTTGATTCGGGTAAAATTACAAAGCGGGCTTAAAAAAATTTATCTAAAGGGAAACATTACAATACTTGACAAATAGTATTTAATACAGTAATTTAAAAAAACACTTAAAATAAAGAAATAACCTATTTCAAAATCTCTTTTGCATTAAGCTTATAACGTTTAAAAAATATGCTTTATTACTATCTAACCCCAAACGTTTAGATGGGCGACCAAAAATAAAACATACAAAAAAAAAAACGCATCCGCCCCTTTTTAAATTACCAGAAAAAGATGTTTTTAGGGTGCGGAAGGGGTTTACAATAAAAAATTCGTCCTAATAAAAATGAAACTGAAACTGAAGTTAAAAAAAATTGAATTTCAGAAACAATAAAATACATAGGCCTACATGCCTAAAAAAATTTTTTTTCTACTACGCCGCTTCTAAGGGAAAGACGATAAATAAATACATTTTAAAATATCTACAAAAAATACGCCGTGTTAAATTTTTAGAAAATTTATTATTCCTAAGCATAATAAATAGTATTTCAGTTTGGCGCCAGTGCAGGCAAAGAAATTTAAACGGTAAAGGGGATGCTTTAATAAAGCGCGCCTGGTATAAATTATCTGGAACTCCCAAAATACCAGGACAATCAAAATTTATAGAAATTTCCCCAAGAACCACAAAAATTTTGCCGTTGTTGTAATTGTTAGGAAATGCATTCCCTTTTTGTTTTAAAAAATATTTTAGGTTTTCCTCTAAAGCAATGTTAACTGTTTATCTAACCCGACATAATTTAAACTCCATTATCAACTATCTTTAATTAGATTTTTATAATATGCACACAAAAGGATCCTTCATTTGACAAAATTGAATGCGGTGATTAGGGCCCGGGGCGGAGCTCCAACCCCAGGAAATCCATTTGTTTCCTGTTGCAAAAACGCAAAAAAATAAATGAACGAAAACAACAGCTTTAAAACTATTGTACCGAATCTATAAATTTATTTCTTTTTTGGCGGGATTGGACTGAATTGTTTTTTGGCATATTCAAAATAAAAAACTTAAATTATTTTGCGGAAAAAGTAATTTTAAAAAACTGTAAAACAGAAGTATTATTCCCCCGTGACAAAAAAAACGAACCCAAAAATACGTTTGCAATATATTTTCTTTGGGTTATTTTTATATATTTCGTGAAAGGATTTTTTTGAATGAGACTCACCTTTTTTCCCTAGCAAAAAAGCTTTATTTTAATAAGGGGAAACAAAAAATGGAAAATGGTTTTCGGGCTTTTTCAAAAACCTTTTGCGAAACAAAATGGGGAGAAAAAAAAACTAATGACACAATGTAAAATATTTTTAAAAAAAACTTGGATTATATTTTAATTTAACGACAATCAAAAAATAGCAAGGGAAATATTTTTTTTCCCGGTTAAAATGGTGCAGGTACGCGTAGGAAGATGGGGGCGGTGATGTGTCCACCCCATCCCCCCTTCATCTGTCACCCCAACTGTCACCCCCATACATCAAAACGGCACAACACACTAAAAACTAATTACGTAAATGTATGAGTCAATGTAGTATGGAAGAAACAAAGCTCAAAATACAATCCCAATTATTTTAATTAAACCTTATTAGGGCGCATATGCCCTGTACAGGAAAAAAAATTCCTCCTTCCCCCAATCACTTCTTACTCCCGACGACGATGACAAGACACAAAGAACGAGAAAAAGACGATAAAAAACCGCGACGCTAGAAACCCCCCTACCTCCCCCTAGGCTAGAGTGGTGAATATGACTGACCATAGAGTTTAGATCCTACTGTTGACGGGCGCCTTAACCCAAATAAACTACAAAACATGACCACGTATGAAGTGCACAAAGATGGAAAAACGCGGCCCGTACATAACAGAGCGTGCGTGCCTTAGAGAACAAGTATCTCTCAAGCACATGTTAAATTTCGGGGACTTTTTACAAGGGGGGGCGTTTACAAAGAAGGGGGGTAAACAAAGGCAAAAGCATTACTGTCTTAGAAGGGGAGGGTGGTGGCATTGGAGGGGGGGTTTAAAAAATTACGTTTTCTTTGAATTTGGCGCAGGAGAAAAGGGGGTTTTAAAATAACTGGGAAAACGCTCAAGGCCCCGCCGGTTGAATGGATGGTTTTTTGAATTTTTTTTTGTTTGCGTGGGACCATTTTTCCTTTGAAAAGTGCTTTTTAAATGAAAAGTAGGTGATTGTTGTAAATTTTTTCTTTTTTACTTTTTAATTTGTTTTAAAAAACCTTTAAAAAACCTCATTTAAAACCCTTTTATTCAATGGATTCTGACTAACTTTTTTAATTTTTTCTTTCAAAAAGCAAAACATAACCATACCCTTAAGTACATGAAAAATATGAACTTTTGTACCCCCACCCGTTTGGTCAGAATCGGCCCCAAAGTCACAAAAAATCGCACTAAAAAACAAAAAAAAAACGTAAAGCGATATCATGGAAATATTTCTTCGATTGTACCCAAAAACAAACAGCTCTAAGTTCAGAGATTTCGAAGGGCCCCTCCAATTTCATCATGATCGGGTATGCCCTTTGCCGGGAGAGAGGAACAAACAGACAAAATACAAAAAAAAAAAAAAAAAATCATTTGAGCTAAAATTTTTTTTAGGGATCAGTGAAAAATTTAAGTCTTCGCTTCGCTCATCCAAAATATTTGTAAAATACGTGCCCACTACCCAAAAATTAAGGCCCCCTAGTTAATATTTCAAAACAAATCGGATCAGTGTTTTAAATTTATTCTGCAGACGAACTAACGCGCTTGATAAAAAAAGGGGTTTACTAAAAGTCGGTTCACTGTTCTTTTAGTTTCACGAAAAAAAAAAAAACAATAATGTCGTTTTTTGACATTTTTAAAGAACTTAAAACGAGGTTCATATTCCAGTATTTTCACTACGAAAAAAATATTTACTATGTATGCGCACAATCTTTGCCATTTTGGGCCCATAACTAATTTAAAGCATTTTCCCGTGGTTAAATTTGGGGGCGGACGCGTCCACCCATCACTTTTGAAATGTCTTTTGAAATTTTAAAACAATGTTTTTATACCTAAAAAAAAAATGAAAACACGGGTTGGGTTGAACAAAAACTTTTGATGGCCTATATTTAATCTTCTTTTGAACGGATTTCCTGAACGCCCGCCCCGGGAGCCCATGTTACAATTTATGGCTATGGTCCCCTTTTTCACCCCGCGGTTGTGCTTGACATGAGAAGGAAAAAGGGGAATTGTCATTTAAAAAAAATCAAATTTGGTTTTCAAATAATTTTTATTTAAGTATCTCCAGGGAAAAGGTTTTGTTATTTTCCCCCAAATAAAACCCAATTTAATTTCTTAATTTACATTATTTAAGGGGGGGCGGTATTTCAAAAAAAGGGGGGGCTTGGCCTCCTTGAGCATGCCTGAATTTAAAACTGCTCAAAACATCAAAACAAAAACTGCATGCAGTATTTCAAACGCCTGAGGCAACTAGAGATAAGATTTTCTAAGAGGTCCTTTAGAACCCTCTCAGACGAGAGCTTTCGCTTTTGGGGTTTGGGTTGATTTATAAAAAATTGAAGTGACTTAATAATATTGTATTTGTATTTTTTTTTTAGGAAGAAATCTTTAGTATGATGCCCTTTTCGAAACAATGATACGAGTAAATCACTTGACTAAAGCACATTGTGAAAAATGTTTCCGAGAAATGTTTTTTAGCTGTATTTTACATCTCTATCAACGTTTTTTTTTTCATCGTTCCTTTAGCGGGTACTTCCCCCCCCCCCCCCCCACCCCCCCCCCCCCCCCCCCCCTCCAAAAGAGATGCTTATCAGTATCGCAAATGAAAGGCGGTTCTCAGTATTCCGCAATCATGAAAAACCCCAAGCCCAACCCTCGCGGCAAGCCGTGAATAAACCTGTCCTTGAAAGACGAGTGGGTTTGTTTTTCTCAGCCCCAATGCCGGGTTTTCAAATTAAATTTTGGCTTTAGCAACGCGCAAATAGGAGACCACGATCGTCTATATAATTCCAGCCCCTTGTAAGAGGGATTTTTTCTTTGTCCAGCTCAAGCCAATTTAAATATTTTACTTAATATTAAAAAAAATTTCTAAAACTGAGAGCCCACCTGTTTGGTCAGAAACGGGGCCCAAATATCACGAAAATATTGTATAAAACCGGGGGGAAAAATCGTAAAAGTACGTTTTTTTTATAGGCCTAATGGGGGCTAATGGTTGAATTTGCAGATGTTTTCAACGGGCCCTTTGGTTAATGTGAATCATTGTACGTCAACATTTTATTTACTACAGCAAATTTTTTGTGTTGTTTTTGGTTTTTGTTGTGTTTTTTGTTTGTTTTTGGTATTTACAAAATTTTGTATGCATTTAATTCACCATCGTGTTTTATTACGTTATATTTTCATTGAATAACACTTTTCGCACCCCTCATTGTTACAAACATTTAAAACACTCTGCCCCTCACTCCTATCACTCACTCAATCACTCACTCAAAAAACCCTTCTCCTCACTCATCATCACTCATTACTCCCCACGCACTCACGCACTCACTCACTCACTCACTCACTCACTCACTATTCACTCCTCACGCACTAAATCACTCACCACGCATCAATCACTCACTCACCCCCTCACTCCTCACTCACATTTTGACATAGTTTTTTTTCAAATCTTATCACCAAAGCAAAAAATAAATGTGTTTTTAATTTTAAAGTGTTTACAAGCTTAATTCTGGTGTTTTTTGTGACAAAAACGAGGGTATGTAGTTTTTTCTTCAAAATCCCAAATAATTCGTGAAAGTTTTTCAAAAAAACAAAAAGCGAGTTTTTAAGTTTTTATGTAGCCCAAATTTCCATTATCTTGACGGCCCTCTGTGGGAAAGTCAAAAGTCGTTTATCCGTCCATAGCCGAGCCGCATGGTGGGGGAAAAGCGGGGGAGAAATTATGCCCGGCGCAAAACCCTTCCTTGACACCACTTTTTTTGGTCTCATGGCCACGTGATTTGAGGGGTTTTTTAAAGTAAAGTGGTAAAATTTTGGGGCTAAAAAATAAATTCAATAAATTGTGTTCAAATATTGTCTAACAGCACACATTAAACCGGTTTTTTCCCAAATTTTTTATATTTTTTCCCGGAATAATTAAGGGGGTCCCTGGACCCAATAAAAAATTTTCCTAAATATTAGTTTAACGAAACATCGGACATAGTTATCAATTTTGATCATCGACTTTCCAAAACTATTTTTTAAAATTTATTTTTCGGTTGAGCAGTACGCCCCAATATAGACGATTATAGTGAAATTTTTGACGTATACACGGCACAGCTTTTTGCTCATAATTTTCGTGTAAGAAGGCTAATTTTTGTTTCTATTTGTAACACATACTCCTGGCTATAAACTGTATATGTTGGAATTTGTTTTTTGTTAATATCTTGCACGGTACGATTTTTTACTTCCGCCGGTACAAACACTAACAATGTACCGGCGGAAGTAAAAAATCGTACTGTGCAAGATATTAACAAGAAACAAATTCCAACATATACAGTTTATAGCCAGGAGTATGTGTTATAAATAGAAACAAAAATTAGCCTTCTAACACGAAAATTATGAGCAGAAAGCTGTGCCGTGTTTACGTCAAAAATTTCACTATAATTGTCTATATTGGGCGTACCGCTCAACCGCAAAATAAATCAAAAATAGTTTTGGAAATGTCAGATGATCATAATTGATAAACTATGTCCGATGTTTCGTTAAACTAATATTTAGGAAAATTTTAATTGGGTCCATGGATCCGGACGGGACGGGACGCAGAACAGTTTTCTGTTGTAAAGAGATGGCCACTTGCGATATTTATCTCCGTCAAGTCTCAAGTTTCGCCCTTCAAGAACTCGAAATTCACAAAACGATGTTTGATTAATTCCTGGAATTGTTTACTTGGAATCTCTGTAGAAGTAATTAGACTAGGGCTTTAGAAACCCAAAGACTAGGGAGCGGAGCGACTAAGGATTACCATTAAAGAAATATGGCACTTTAATGATTCTATTTCTGTTCATGTGTGTGTGTCTGTACATCGAATATCAGCTGAATAGCAGAACAGATTGCGCTGAAATTTTAAACAGACATTCGGTACGAGTTTATTGAGAACTTCTAACAAAATCAGCCAGATCCATTGCGATTTAAGGCTATTCGACCGCGTTTTTTTATTTCCCCAAATATGCTACCAAGTCAAAATATAGTGAATGGCTTTGAAACCTGGCTCTATTAGAAAATCAAAACTATTTTTTTCAGATTTTTATGATTTGACGCACGGCAAATTTCTCCCGGACTTATTGCATACCTCCACAGTTTGCGCCTCCATCTTTGCCTGCATTGTGCAGCCAAACTTGCATACTATTTATTATGCGTTATGGAATTGGCTATAAATTTAGCATCGGCGCATCGTTTCCCGGACGGTAGTTCTGACTAATGCTATGTATGGGATGGTATTGCATCACTGCAACATCATATGAATGCTAAAACATTCACATGTGGTGACTGGTGTTAGTATCAGAAACTATGTCAGATGACTTAAAAAACGTTTTTTTTTGCTTATAGTCCGTTCGAAACTGTTTGGACCTGTCTGAATATGACTCGACGTTACAAACAAAGTTAAAAACAAATTTCAACCGCAAAAATGACATTGTTCTGGATGTCTGTTCAACAAACGTGTCCAACTATTTCCGCATAAGCTTGAAAAGTGTTGCTACTTTTCACATCTTCGTACAATTATTGTGAAGTTGAATTTTCGACTATGGAACGAATTAAAACTAAATAAAAGGAAACAAAAGCTACAAATTAACGCACTTGCGCCTGAAAATCGCACGAATCGCCTTCATCAACACAGCCCAAAAACTTGCACACCATTCCTACACTCTCCAATATGATAAATAGATATGTTGTGTAACTAAAATTATATGAAATTAGAATAATACATGTCAGTTGATAAAAAAAGTTATAACTTTAAAATCCCCCCCCCCCCCCCCCCCATATAGGCCTATTGTAGCTTTGTGGGTCGCGAACGTTTTGGCATTCTAAAAAATGTGTCATGGTTCTAAAAAGTTTGGGAAGCACTGCATTAGAGGAATCTTAAAAAAATTAAGGCATACGATTATGCATTTGCTAACAAGTTACAGCGACGATCAACAATGTGTGAAATTCTTGGAAAAACTATATTGATTCTCCTGGTATGTAAAGCTTGCAGACAAACTTACACACAGGCGCGACTCCACCATTTAAATCTTTGCCTGAACTCCAAGCTTACATACGATTTATAATGCGTTATGGAATTGTCTGTAAATTTAAGATCAGAGCATTTGTTGTAGATATTTCACCTTTATTTATTTATCGTCTATCCCATTTAGAAGCAGCATAGTAGAAATACAATTTGTTTTAGGCATGTATGTATTTTATTTGTTGCTAAAGTAAACCACTTCCGCACGCTAAAAAACATGTTTATTACTTGTAAACAAAACAGATGAATTGAATGAGCGTAATAAAGACTTCAAATTTAACAACCATGTTTTATTAAAAAAGTCGGATGCGTTCTTTGTTTGTATGTTTTATTGTCGGTCGCCCATCTAATCGTACGGCGTTAGATAGTAATAAAAAATATTAAGTAAACGATCGTTACTAAGCTTTATGCAAACGAGATTTAGAAATAGGTTATTTCTTTATTTTTGATAGTGTTTTTTTAAATTACTGTATTAAATACTATTCGTCTACAGTATTGTAATGATTTCCATTGATGATAATTTCGCAAGCCTGCTTTGTAATATCTACCACGAATCAACGAAATTTATTTGCCCAAAATATGTATATTTTAAATAGGCGCCCAATAATTTCCGAGTTTCAGTAAGTTCGTGGAGTTGATACACTTCCGGCCGAGCGCGGTGCGACGTTGGGGCGACCTCTATGTTTTCATTTACGAACTTCATGCGTAGCCACGAGCTAGCAAAACTCTAGTGGCGCTCGCAGCGCTCGTAGATTTCTGTGAATGAACTTGATGAGTGGGAGAGAAATTTTTGGTACAATATTTAACATGGGCGTCACGTCTCTAGCTAAGGATGGTTATATACTCAATGATGGGACGATGTCCAGGTTTGGCATTGCCAATGGGCCCGTGTAGCATGCTGCAAGAATGAAGCTTCGCAAGGAGGAATCTTAGCAATTGATGTTGCTTTTGTTGCAGACAGTTTTACACGTAATTGGTTAAGTGACGAGTGATGGGCCTTCAGTTTTTTACTTAGTGTCATATAAGGAAGCTATGAACTTTCGCGATGCATTTAAGGGATCTTCCTCGTCGCTTTTATAAATGATAATCAGTTGTGATAATTCCTCGAAGTTATTTCAAACTTGCTGCAATACCTTTTTTGCCAATTCCAAATAGAGGGAAACTGTATCGCAACCGGTCAGTGCATGGCAGGGGGAGTGCGTGCATACACTTGGGGGCCCAGTTTTTTTGCTTTCTCGTGAAGGGGTATGAATCGCGAAGATCTGGGGTTTTTTGACACTGTTCCATTTCCACCCAGTTTCAGTGATGATGTCATGGTTGTTCACAAACTTAGTAGCAAAACCCCATTACACCCGTTCTAAAGTAAAAATCGGTCAACTTTAATTTAATTTGGTATGTATGAAACGGTAGACTATAAAATTCCTTAAAATAAACTTAAAAAATTACCTGGTGTTTGAACTCGATGCGCCCCACTGTTCACATTTTTGTTACCGCTCATTGAAATTCTTGGGTTGGGAAAAAATGACCCTTGTGTGGGCTTCTTTCTGGTTTTTGACAGATCCTCCATCTCAATATCCCCTTGATGTGATAGTCTTTTTTTTAAAACCGTTCTGGTAACCACCGGTAAGTACATTTGTTTCCCTGACAAATTTTTTCGCCAGATTCAATAAAAGGATAAGAAGTTTGTAAGGTTTCCTTGTTTTTTCAAAATTCCATTGTGCCCCAGTCTGGTAAGGGGCGTTTCCCCAGCAACTTGTAACGATGCCCACTTGAGCTCTCCGTCGACCGCTCCTCTGCTTGTCGAGTGGGGATCGTCATCCCGATAAAAAAATCACATGAATTTCCCGAGGAAAGAGAAAAAAGTTTGATTATGATGTTAAGAACGACATCACCAACATCGTTAAAACTTTTAAAAAATTTTTTGTGTTGATGCGCTGAAAAAACAGCCATTTGATCAATAATGTATATTGTAGTTTTTTTTTCGTCGAACATTGTGGTAAATCGTCACCGTTTGAGGGAAAGAGACTCTAGCCCATTAAGGGGTCGGATTTTTTTTAATTTTTCTGGTTCCTCTTCTTTAAATAAAGCTGGTGGCACGGCGCTATAGGGTAGCTCAGCATGTAGTGAGATGAGTCGGCACGGATTTTGGCTGGGATAAGTGCCCGGGGTTACCTTTCTGAAATACAACTGCCTTTTTTACTCTGCCCAAAGGGGACACTCGAGTATTTTCTGCATATCTTTAAAATTTTTTAATGTCGATTTTTTAAATTTTGGGTCGAAAAAACTTTTTTCCTTGTCCTTGTTGGGGTTCCAAAGCAATTTCACGAAATTCTCTAACTGTCCCTTACGTTTTTATTGCTTTCAAAAAAATGTTTCATTTACAAATTTTTACTTGCTGCCAAGCCACTACTTATGTTGATAACTACACAATGTTGGTGTTTATTAAAGGATCGTCATTTTTTCTTGTATGTTTTAAAAGTTTTTTTTTAAACATCACTTTCATCACGTGCCCGGTTGTGGGTTTTTGTTTGATTATTTAAAATTTAGTAGCAGAACAACCCGTCCTTCTGGGGAACGCATTTCCTTTGCATATGAACCCAAAACTGGCGTGTTAGTGTCCATGTATACGTTGATTCCTGTTTTTTATATCCAAAAATTCCACTTTAGCCCCCTTTTATATTCGAATCACGACATTTCGCCCCCCATATCCCCCCATAGCCCCAGGGAAAATTTCCAGGAGAAATTGATAGCAAAGTTTCCGGTAGCGAATTCCTTTTAAAAACGGTTTTGGTAAAGAATTAAATATTTCCATTGCATAAAGAGTTGCCCATCTGGAATAGTTAATCTGTTGGCTGTAAAGAAGTAGGGATCTTTTGGGAATTTGTTTTTTGCACGTGATGCCCAACTTCCTTCTCTTTCAGCCCTTTATTTTAAGTAAAGTTTTTCGAGAGCTTCAAAAAATAATCCCACGGGGACGAAAAGTAAAAATTTCAACGACCGCTTTCTGGGAATTTTTTTAAAAAACGGACAAAAACAACTATAAACTTCTTTGATAAAATTTTGGAGGCCACGTCACCCACTTGTTTTTTGTCATCAAAAAACATTTTGGGGGCCGCCGGGCCGGGATAAGCTACATACTGTTTCTAATCTTTCTTGAGTTTTTTTTGGCTCTCCCCCCAAAAAAAACAGCAGTTCACGATAAACAAATGCTTAAACGTTCATATCCCTCGTTAGCCCCCGAACAGATCTAGGGAAAATTTTTTCCCCCCGAAAGCATACTATCGAGGGTTTTAAGTGCAAAAAACCCTGAATCCTGAGATGTCGTGGAGGCCTGCATCTCCCCATATATTTCCTATACAGGAATAAATGTGCACAGTTATGAAAACCCCCCAGGGGGATAACAGATTTGGAAATCTAGGGGGGCGACTTTTTTTTTTTTTTGCTAGCAATGGCTATATTTGTTGATAAATGTTGTATGTATACTCTTTTGCAATTTGTGAGCTAAGTTGTCCACCCTTTAGAGTCGTGTACAGGGTAAGAAATCGCGGGTTTTTGCATTAATAGTGGCAGATAATTTTGGGAACGGTTTGAGTTTTGTAGGGGATTTCCCCTTTAGGGTATTGAAACCATCCAAAAAAGGGTTTTTTTGTATATTTGCTGAATTTCAAGCAATGGAAGTACTTGCTTGAAATTTGACGCATTAGTAGCCACTTTATATCTTTACTTACACAAAACGCCTTGACCAGACACAAATAATCAGTGTTCGTAAAAGTTCAAATTTGGGGGTTCCCTGTCTGAAAATTGGTTAGAATAGAAACAACAGCTAGGAATGACTTCTTTTGAAGGGGTTTTAAGGGTTTTATTTTAGATTTTTTTATTCTGTTCTTTTTTCGAAGGGCATAGCCCTTCAATACCACTGGAAAGGCTGTCTTGAAAAAAATGTTCGGCCTTTGGTGGTACTGCCTTTTCCATCTATTGTCTAAAATTTAACGTCGACTTTTGTCACTTCTTTTGTTTTAAAAAGACCCCATTTTTAACGAGAAATTATTCCCCCGGGTTACAAACCATCGTTCATGCTAGAAATCTGCTCTTCTGCTAGACTAAGAAAAGTACGAGCTCGCTAAAAACTGGCACCAAGCCCGTAACTTTGGGGGTCTAAATTTAAAAATTTGCTTCATATCGTGTTGTATTTTTGGGCCAAAAACCCCAAGTGCAATGGAGGAAAAAAGCGCGTTTTATCCCACGTCTACTAGTAATTTTCACCTGCATTGAAAAAATATCTCCGTTTAATGGGCTCCTGGGGTCATAAACTTCATCATTTGTGTTAGAGACTGACTGTCTGTTAACCACATTAAAAAATTCTATAAATTTTTTTGGCCAAACTTTTCTGAAAACGACAAAGAACTTTCAAATTGGGCTTACATAAAAATCGTTTTGGTATTTTATGATCCGGATGAAATATCTCTGCCCCGACGGAACATGATTTTATTTGAGTCTGCGGTGCTCTAAAAAGTCGGAAAAAATATCCCTTTCTTCTTTTGGTTTTTTTTTGGGACGAGATTTGTTTATACAACTGCCAAAAGTCCCTATTACTCCACACATATGCCCGGGGAAAGGTCCCGGTTGAGAATGAAAAAGCAAAAACGGTTCGAAAACCTTTTTGAAATTTTTTTTTTAATGGCAAAAGGACGGCAGCATTTGATATTTAGTGTCAATCCGCTTCATTTAAAAAAAAATGTACATTTTGCAACTTTAGGGAAAGTTTATTTTTTTCCCTTTCAATCGAGTCTTTTCAAAAATCCCAAATAAAATCTGCGGGTTGGGGATGTATAGAAAAGGTTTATCTTTTTTTGGGGGATTTGATGTTTCTTTTGGGTTGTGTATTTTGATAACGTCTCGATGGGTTTTTGCGTTTACAGCGAAGAATCGCTTTAAATAAAATTTTTTTGCTTTTATTTTGATTTACCTCTAGTTAAAGCGGCTTGCAAAAAGACCTCTGACTGAACAGGATTATGTCCAAAAAGGAAAAGAACGCCCTCGTTAAATTTATCTTTTACCTCGCCACCATAAAACAGTTTATATTCCCAAACAAATTTGGTGATCATTTCCCGGGAAGGCGTTTTGACTCGGTTGGTACATGTACGAGGGCCTTCTTCATTTTAAAATTTTTTTTTCTCTTTCCACTTTTCGTGAGTCTGTATAAACGTTCTACATTTTTTTGGGGAAATTTTATGGGGAAAAATGTCAACTGTCTTTTTCGGTATTCAAACTTTTAAAAGCCCATCGTCCTCCCATCTTCCACATTTTATAATGTAACAAAGCCCTTTCTTAGTCAAAATTTTTTTACATTCGTGAACTTAATGGGCCTTTCCCTTCCACACAAAAAACACCCGTAGTTTTTGTGAAATTTGGGTTCGCTCGCCGACGAAAGGGCCTGGGGATTGCAAAATCGTCCCCTTTTCACCCATTTTAAACAAATGTCGGTTTTGTGGTTTGTGTGGGTTTAAAGTAAAAATTATTAGTCGAATTTTTAACATGGGGTCAGTACTCACCCATTTTTCCCGGTTATGTTGTACGGTTTTTAGATTTACATTAAAAAAATTGTAAAACAATAGCACAAAAAATCGTATACTACAATAAAACTTCCCCAAAATTTGTAAAAAAACACAATAATCGGCACCCGGGTTTCAAAATACTGAACGAACTGCCTGTTCGAAATATTACCAGAACTGAACTGATATTCCTTTAAATAAA
Organism: Sweltsa coloradensis; assembly: GCA_024449915.1. Classification (NCBI taxonomy): domain Eukaryota; kingdom Metazoa; phylum Arthropoda; class Insecta; order Plecoptera; family Chloroperlidae; genus Sweltsa; species Sweltsa coloradensis. The sequence goes on along the minus strand of JAMZAV010002360.1, from coordinate 2,803 downwards.
GTCTTGACCCCTTCCACCAAAATTCATGTTTGTATCTGTAATTTTTTACAAAAACTTAGTAGAGTTGAGATACATCATTTAGGTTTAAATATGTTGGAGCGATAACGCTTAATAGAAAGAGAAAATGCGGTAAAAAAAACAGACCAAAAATTTTTTCTGTGGAGGGGCTCCCTTAAACCGCGTAAACAAAATTTTTTCCTTAATGCTTTGGGGAGTAAAGAAAATGTAAACACAGAATAATAGCAATCATAAAAAGCTGGATCGTACAGCCCCCGGGCAAATTTTTTAAAGCGTTTTGGCCTGTATTTAATTTTTAAGCCAAAAAAGGGGTAAGGGGTGAAAAAGTGACAATGAAAATGAAAATTTTGGTAAATATTTGTGTTTTGAAAACACATTGTGCTTTTGGGTTATTAATCTTATCGTCATTAAAAAAAACACAATAAATTGAATATTTTAAAAACTTATTAAACACACGCAACATTTAAATAACACACGCATAGCTCCAAAAATCAACATTAGGCCTATCAATTTTCCATGTTGATACTTTTTAGCTTTATTATATAAAAAACGAAAGGGTATGGTAAAAATTCGACTAATTTTTTCAAAAATTGGTTTAATTTTTTGTACTTCTTTCTAGTCAAGATTTTTATTGTATAAAAAAGGAGAATCTAAAGCAAATTGGAAGAAATTGTGAACTAAATATATATTTTTTGCTTTTTCCGTTTTTTTCAAATTTTAATTTTTTTTGGGGCCCTTTTCCCCAGTGATTTCGGGGAAATTTTCCCCCCCACACTTGGTGGGCCCCCAAAGGAAGGTTTGGTTAAAAAACAGCTTGTTATACGGTTTGTGCACCTAAAAGTAAAATTCAAAATTATATTTCCCTCCATTATAAGTCTTTTAGCCTTTGTAGTCTTTACTTTTATAAGGTATTAAAAACTTAATGAATTGTTGAAGAGTGTAATTTTTTAATTTGTATGAAATCATGTTGCGATTTCCTATGTAAAGAAAAGATTAAAAGGCATATTTTATGATTTTTTTTGTAGGGTTCCTTTTATTTTAACAGGTTTTTGATATTAAAACTTATATTTAATTTAAATTTTTTTATTTTGGAGAAAAAACAAAAGGTTACTATTGGGGAAATTTTAATGTTCCAAAACAAATTTAGCAAAGTTTCATTTGGCGGGGGAAAATGGACAAAAAGCATGGGTGTACAATCAAAGTTCTTAAATGTCCGTTTTTCAATGGCCCAATTTTTTTTATCGAAGGGACAATAGATGCTCAATTTTGGGTAAACTTTAATAATTCTACACATTTCGTCTGAAGAAAAGAGTTTGAAATATTGCGAAATGGGTTTAAAAAAAGCATTTCGGGGTCTATTTTGGTAAAACAGACTAAAAAAAAACTAAAATTGTTGGTCTTTGTTTTGATTATGTTTATGGATATTAAAAAAATAGGTAAAAAAAGGTTTTTGCATTTGTCCAGACATCAGCTTTCCCCATTCTTAATGATGTAACAAAACTTTCCCCTTTTTTGTAAAGTTACCCCTTTGGCATTTTTTTTTAAATTTTCCGTAAAGTGTTTCGGGAATTTTTCACAGTAGTTTAATCAGGGTGTTTAGAACACTTGGTTAAATTTCAGCTTTTATACGGTTTTTTTCACCCAATTTTTATTTGAAGAGCAGAGCAAATTCGTTCAGGCCTATAGAGCAAAGTCGAGCAGGTCCAAGAACAGACCCATGGGTTTTTCAAAGGGCGCGGATTGTTTAACTTCGAAAATTTTTTTTAAAGACAACTTTTTTGACCTGCTGATTGTAAAAATTTTAAAAAAAAAATATTAAAACGTTTTTTTTTTTTTTTAACCGGTTCCCGGGGCGGGGGAACCGGTTTGGGCTTTGAACTCGATGTCATCCCTATATGTACAACCCCAATAGTTTGCGTCGACAGTTCTGAAAGTCACCTTTTTGTTATTTTCTTTTTTCAAAGGGGAATGGGGGACAAGGTGCTATTTAGTGAGGTGACTACAAAAGGTAAGAAATGGTTTTTTAAATTTGGGCTTTTTCCAGAGTTTCGTGTTCTACCGTTGGGCTAGTGAACTTTTAATGTAATTTATGTGGATCGGAACTAAGGGGGATAGATTTAAAATTTTTTTTTTTATTTATTTAGGCCTATTTTAATCTGAACTTTACAATACACATTGATAAATAACTAGGCCTAGGCCCAAAATTTTTAAAAAATTAAATTTCGTACCCGTAGGCCCAGTATTTTTTTTTAAAAATAAAAAACAAAAGGCAGCTAAAGTTTGAGTAAAATTTCTTGTTTCATTTGGCATATAGCAATCAAAACCAAGAAAAAAACATTCTGGTGCAATATTTGGAGCAAAGTTAGATGATTGGAGTGGCCTACAAAATAATACCATCTGATATAATATGGGGTTGGAAGGGGCCCCGCGGCGCAAGATTTTCGGGAAAATTTTAAAGAAATTTTGGGAAATGAATTTTTACTTTAAAAATTTAAAAAAATTTGGCCTCCTTACCTTTTTATCCCGTTTTGGGGAGAGGTTGTACTTTAAATCAGAAAATAAAAAACAATCTGAGCCCGGGGTAGAATTTGGCCCCCGGCATGGGTCGCTAATTAAAAGGCTTCAAGAGAAAAAGTCCCCTCGCAAAACAGCTAGAAGAGCGGAATATCTTACTCCCGAAACTAGAGCGAGCTTGGGAATGTCGTCGGGGACCTTGCCCCCTTCCCTGGCGACCCCCCGGCGACGATACAATGACACAACAAAAGACAAAAAACGTGACGACCGC